>JBBPTX010000094.1:0-75512 GCA_038094595.1 Pulveroboletus aff. annulatus
GGAGGACGTCTTGGAGGCGTAGCAGGTGCTTGAACCACTAGTTGGACCACTCCCCCCGGATCAGGCGCCTACGGAGCATTGGAAACAACAGGGGGAGCATTGTCCTCATCGTCTGACAGCACAGGAGCAGTATAAGGATGGTTACCAGCAGAAGTACCACGACGAGTGAGGAAAATTTCTTTCTCTCTCAAAAGGCATACGATGTTTACTTTGTAGTACTATCAGAATGGGATGTTGAAAGAGAACCACATCTCCACACACACACGAGCACAAAGAATGAGTTTGGCAGACATCATATTATTTGCAGCATGCAGAGATGACCAGACAAGCGCAGACACTGTCCAAGGAGGGATAGCAGTTGGCGCAATGAGTTATGTGAGTGGCTTTCGGTTCCCTAGTCTGTGAGTGTCCTTAATCTTTGTCGGCCCAACAGGCGTTTTTGACCGCGTTGAGTAAGTATTGTGTGCACATACGAGATTTGTTCTCACCATCTGTCATAGCACGCAAACCAGTGCAGATTTATTTGGAATTGCTGCTATCTATTCGTGATATTGTGCAGCCACATTTTCAGCAGAAGGAACAGCTTTCCAGCAGACATTACATTGTGTGTATTGCACTGCATGCGCTTGCAGATCTGTAGATGACTTTTTAATGATTACAAGATACTAACTTTTATTTTATCCTGTGAAATGATGAACTTTGCAGCCTAGTGTTATGGCTGATGATGATTTGTCTACTCGTTTGTAATTTATCCTCTATTCATACCTATACATTTTTGTGATGGACATTTTTTGTGTAGTGACTGTAACGAACAGCAGTGTTGTTTCGGATTGCTCCCGAATCGGTGAATGCTTGAACGCTGTTTCTCTCTTCTGAGTGCTTGCTATTGTCGGTCCCATCATAGCAGGCCTTGCCTTCAAGGCCGTAAGTCATTTACTCATTGCTAGAGGTTGGTTATTAGTATTCTTATGCATGCACACTCAATATTTACGGTTTGAAATTGCAGGGCTCATTTATATTGCGTTCATGAGTTTTTCGCAGCTCATGATTTGTATTTGACCACACGGCACACTGAATTTGCGCTAACAAGGTTATTTTGACTAAACAGTTGAACGCTCAAGATCACGAACGACACTGACAACTGATGGCTACACTTATTTCTTTTGTCCCTCTAATTGTTTTACGAATTGATGATCAATACGGTTCTACAATTTACTGTGCACATAACGATCTCTTTAAATAATGCCCTTGCAACTGCTTTCATGACACTCACCAGATACTCTTCGCTTGCAAACTCCATCGGGACTGTCACCGCTTGCAACATCTGCTTCCAAACCACAGATACCAATCATTCGTCTTACGACTGTCATGCTATGCAACAACCCAGCAGATGACTGTTGGCCTTTATGATTTTTGCCACTCTCATGGTTTGAACCCTTGACCTAATAATTTGCCACTTCAGTGATTCGAACTCTTGACTTCATTATTCTCCTTTCCCATGATTTGAACACTCGACTTCAGTTGTGGCTGACCTATTTACCTTTGTTTACAAATGGGCGCTCATAGTTTAGGAGCCACTGTGTTTCTCCTCCTTGGTTACTCACACAGTGGACTCCAGCCTATTGAGGACACCCACAAGCTCTCCTTTCGCTTTCCATCCATTATTAATGACATTACCTGAGTCGCCCCATGGATACTCTCTGAGGGGGCACCTGTTCCAATTACACCCAAACCAAACACAAGCGGGGAGACATCACAAAAGCGTTTGGCCCCCAAGAAGTCGAAGCTTAGTCTTCTTGGATTGTCATCTGCCAAACCATGCCAGAAAGATTCATTAGATGGGCTCAGATGTGTCCAGCTTGCACCAGTTAATGAAGAAAGTAATGGTTTTATGTCGACCCTGCCAACAATCCCAACATTGGGGAGATTTTGATGGTAAAGAAGAAGAATTTGCGATTAGGTCTGAATAGACTGCAATGGGGGATGCTGGGTGAGGTGACAAATGTTCCAGCTGTTCCAGAGGAGAAGACAGCAAAAAAAGAAGGCCTGTTGAAAGCGAGAGTGGATGAGAGTCAGAAGTGGTGGAGTATCGGATGCGGAAGGAAAGACTTGAAGAAGAAAGACAAGGACACAGGGAAAGATACGGATAGCACCAAAGGTGGATTGTTCTGGTGTTTAACTGAGCAACATTACTGATGTTTCTTAGTTCATCACCCCACCCAATGCAGCTAATCGTCTATCCATTGACTCTGTGAATCTATTGTGTGGTGGTATCCTTGCTCGGGGAAGGACTGGCTCGACAGCCAACGAAGGACCCCTCTAGTAGCAATATTCCCACTGCGTGAGGAAGATAGGACCAGTCAGCCACCTACCACCCCCGTTCTTGTAATTGAACAAGCGACTGCAGATGAGCACGAACACACAGAGACACCTGTGAAGCGTGTGTGCCCCCAACCCATATCTGAGCATCTCCTGGACAATAGCCGACCCAAGCCGCTGTATGAAGAGGATGGTGGCAAGTTTGTGTGTTCCTCACATTCAAACCATAATTGAGTTGACCCAGAGAATGCTGTCATGTCACTTTTGGACACAGTGATGAATAACTTGGCTCAGCTAATCAATAGGCTCAATCTCAAGGCAATCCCAGGAAGCACTGAGGTGACTCCAATGAGCAGGTGCTCTCCAGTCTCACAAGATGCATCTGCAAATCCACTGCCCAGCAGTCAATTGATGGCAAAGAGCCCAGTGAAAGATCGTTGCAAGAATTCATCTATGACTACTCTACGGCCATATGCGCAAGCTTATTCAAAGAGCACTGGTGTCCAACTCAGACAAAACATTGCACCGTAAGCATCTCCCCCTCAAAGCCTTCTCTCAGTACGATTAAACTCATCTCCGGGGACAACATGGTGACTGTCCGAACGCACAGGTGGACACTGATACCTGTGCCTGCTGCAGACCCATCACCTGTCTTCAAAGTTCTTTGTCCAGCAACCACATTTCAAGGACGGTAGTGAGTGCTTCTGTTATGATTTGCTCGCAGGACGAACACTTTTTCCTTTCTTTCTCTTTCGAACTAATACTTTTCATTTCTCACGCTTAACCTCGTTCCTTCCATGTCGTTCCACGACATTCCATACCCCTCATAAGCATGCTTATCCTCCACCGTGCAGGTACTCCTTCTCTTCTGATCTTCCTATGCTGTATGCGCCGGCCCTTAACGTCTCCTTCTCATGCGTGGTTTTGCTATTGGCTCTCTATTTCTAATGCTGTTTCCCACGCCGGCCCTTGACCATTGTGACACATAACTGTCACGCTTTTATTCCACTATATAAACCCTTCAACAGGGTCTCTCATTTCATTTCTTTAGCTTAGTTCTACCTACGGCTCGTCGCCTAGTTAGTGCTAGCAATCCATTGTTTCTATTCCTTGAGTCTTTGCTCTACCATTAAATGAGCGCTTCACACTACGGCCCGCTCGCCTCCGTGTGTCCTTACCTTGAACCTTCGCCCCACTTGTCAAGCTAGGCAGCGGTTACCCTTCGACTTGTCAAACACCCCTGACGGAACCCTTGACCCAGCATCCCCACGGTTGGTCTTATGTCATCGTTGATACGAACGGCAGAACCCCCTTGACCCTGCTAGGCATTAGTAGGTCTACGCACGACCATACCCACGGCCATGTGTAACAGCTTCCTTGGGCATTTTCCCATTTGTCCCCAAACCACCTGGTGGTTCCCCATCCAATTTAATATTTGGTTCAGGTCATTCCAAGTCTGAGTCTGGCAGTAGTCTTGCTGCCTTGCCAGTGTTCAAGAAGGCTCAAGGTAGTACTTGCAAAGGTTCTACTGTGACCTCACAAAGCGCAAGCCTTAATAGTTACAGTGACCTACTGGTACAATGGGTGGTTCCATAAACAGTATCACTGAGCAGAACTATGACAGGAGCAATCCGGACTCTGATATCCCCAATGAGTTGCAAGTTATCTTGTCAAACTCAGATCAAGAGGGTGAGGACACCATCTCGTTCAAACCCAAGCTTGCACCTCTGTCTCCAGGTTCACCACCAGAGCTATCTTTACCTGCACTTAACAGCTGGTCTCTGAGAAGTTCATTGGCTGAGGTCCCCATTTTTCAGGCTACCATGATCAATGAGGATGAAATCCATGTGGATGCTGAAGATACTAGGGCCTTGTCTGAGGATGATATGAAGAAATCGTTCGATTTCATCAGCGAGCTGCAAAAGCTCGATGAATCTGGTGTATCCAATCATCATAGCTTCATCGAGCAGTTAGAGAACATGTTATGTGTGGCCTTGGATAAGATCGCACATAGACCTACTAACGCCTAGTAGGGTCAAGGGTTTGGTCATTCATATATATGATGACGCTAAGACCAGCCATGGGGATGCTGAGTTGGGGTATCATCAAGGGTTCTGATGGGTTGAAGGTAACCATTGTCTAGCTTGACTAACAGGTCGAGGGTTCAAGAGAGTAAGACACGCGAGGGCAGTGGGGCCAAGTGTGAAGCATTCACTTAATAGTAGAACAAGGACTTAGGAGCAAAGGACAAATGGATTGCTAGCACTTACTAGGTGACAAGCCATAGGTAGAACTAAGCTATGGAAAAGAAGTGAGAGACCCTGTTGAAGGGTTTATATAGTGAAATGGATGTGTCATAGTTATGTGTCACAGTGATTAAGGGCCAGCGTGGGAAGCAGCAGTAGAAGTGGAGAGAACCATAAAGAACCCACATATGAGAGAGAAACATTAAGGGCTGGCACATACGGCATGAAAAGAGCTGAAGAAAAAGAGTACCTGCATGGTGGAGGATAAGCACGCTTATAAGATGTATGGAATGTTGTAGAATGACATGGAATGAGTGAGGTTAAGCGTGAGAAAAGAAAAGTATCAGTCCAATATCATAAGAAGAGAAAAAGTGTTCGTCCTACAAGTGAATTGTAACAAAATGTGTTCCACACCCCTGCCAAGATCGATTTACAGTATGACTTTGGGGAGGTTCCCAAACTCCTGACATTGCAAGATGAGTTGTCTTGAGTAGGAGACAGCTCGTTTAATCTCCCCATTGACATTGTATCTCGTGAACTCTCTTCAAGAGGTTTCCCTATCAATGTCAATCTTGAACCATCTTTACTCCCTGGGTCAGATAGCTTCATCATGACTGCATCCGACGATGAGTTACCCAATGTTATTCTGCCTCAAACTCTGACAAATGGAATGTCGATAGCTTCTCAGCCATCCATGGGTGAACTCAATCATGACTTCAAGTTTGGTGAAAAGCAATTGTTGAGCAAGAACAAAAGCTCATCACCTCTCAGACATTATTCCATCTCCAGAAATCGCTAGATTACTCTCCATGATGTTGTTTGTTGGTGATGAGAGCTTGTTCATGAATTCAATTCTTGCCAGCCATCGAGATCAAGTCACCACCTGAGCAGTCCCAGCTAGACTCTGATGCTGATTCCAAGCATGAGCCACAGGGTGCTGTTTGACATTCATATGCGATTGCTGGTCATCACCGTAATAATTCTACCCTCAGTTTTGCAGGATTTGACTCTTTTGCAGAGGTACGAAGAGGTTTCTAGTCCCATGATATCCACCCTGGTTTCTATCCTCATCCGGCACAATGTTGGGTAGGCGACACTGGAAGCATGAATCTATCTACATCATTGCGTCCATATCCTTGTATGGCAATGTTCTTCATACTGGATCTGCAGATCCCTTCGACTATGGCTCCATCGTTCCTCTGCCAAGTCTGCAAGAAAGACCCTCATCAAACAACTTTTCATTCACAATGTCAAGTATAGTGGACAACACTTTCTCATTCCTACACCAACAACCCCCTCATTGTAGAGTTGACAGTGACACCTCAAGTTTCTACTTCTGAGCGCCACTTGTCTGCCCCTATAGTCATAGCTCCCATCGACCAGACTCTGGTGCATCCATTGGTCTGCCAATTAGTTTGTTCAATTGCAACTCAACCTGTAACTGCTGTTGCGACTCGAATGTGAGCATCAATAGTATTGCACAATCAGTTGTCAACTGTGGGCACTTCTCTTGGGGTGTCAAACACTGATCCAATTTTTCGGTGGATTCAGTGCTTAGCAGCTTCTCAGAAACGAATATTGGATGGTCTGATTTAGGGGGCAAGATGCTTGACTCCACACTAGAATGCAGTTCACCATTGACATCTATATCCACATCTCCTCCCCCAAGCCCCCCTGCACATGGAGAGCAGATCCACTTGGTGTGAAAAGGTTCGCCATCTTACAATTCGATTATGGATAGCCGGCGAGAGTCTCAAAGACTTGATTCGTTGTTTGAGAAGACTGACGACTGGAACTCTGTCTGTTCCTTGGATTTGACATGATATGGTGAAACTCGCTGAGGCAATGACAAAAGTGGATCCACCCTAGGTGTATGTTGTGGATCCTGAAACATCATCTGTAGATTCATACTCATTGTGGTACAATGAACAAGGGATCACAGCTTTGAGATGATACTACACTCTGTTCATGGTTCAATGTAAGTGCCTCTTGCTGACATCTTCTCTAGCCTTTGACCCCCCATGCCATCGATCTGGGATGCAAGCGATGCTGGAACAATCACTGCAGAATTATGGCCCGCTTCCATCTAAACTTCAGGTGTGTCGTGGGCGAATAGTCGACCTTCTCCCTACCCTCAGACTGTCAATACTTCATTTACATCGTTGCCCAGCTTGGAACACTTGCATGCAACAGCTGTAGCTTCCCTCATAGCTTCCCTGGACAGTATCATGGCTTGCCACCCTTCGCCACTATCTAACGCACTGCAGCAAATTACCATTGACCCCAACGTGCCTTCGACAACGATGTCTGCAGAGTGCAAGGACCACGTCCTCTTTGTTGACAAACCAGAGCATGTCTTTGGGCTCCCCTATTGCCTCTCTTGGACAGCGTGCACCACTAGCGAAGAAGAGCACCAGCAGGAATGGTGCTGAGAACAAGGAAAACAATGTGACCATTGGCAATATCAGCATTGGAGCTGCGGCTGCCACCAATGTCTCACAAGGAACGATGATGATGTGCATATTGTCCTCTACCATGTTTGGCCAATGGAAAGCTAATGTATTGATATAGGCCTATGGATAGTTTACAACTTAATAGACCCAGGTCAAAAGGGCATCCAACGCTGGTGATGGTGAGGCCCATCCGGTTGTGATTCTTGTTATGAATTGATCAAATTGATTTCGTGCTACTGACATTTTCGCATTTTTCCTCTTCATCTAATCTTATCCCTCTATGATCTTATCTAAGATCACTCCCTTCGCTATTCCTTTACCTTTCTACCTGATTAGATAAGATATGATGTCATCATGACATCACTGGTCTAGGTGCCTCACCACATATGCATGTCTTTAATCCCCTTGCTCTAGACCTACTTTACTCACTTCACACTTCCATTCTTTCAGATTTGCCTCACCTTAGCCAGCATGTACACTGCCCTGCTCCACACTTACATTATACCCTACACCCTTACCTTCTACCCAGCTGGCTTAGAACATTGTATCTCCTCTTGTACAGTAGTGTATAAATACACAGAACACTTGGGGATACTTCCCTAAGTTGTTCCACTTTGATAACTCCTTCTCTCTTGCCCAAGAAGAATCCAGCCTCTTCTTGTGAATGTCATAGTCACAGCAAGCTCCTCTTCCTATTCAGCTGAATACCTAAGAGCAATTTGAAAGATCATAAATACGCTCCCCATCTTATCTGTTATTCCCCCTTGATCTGATCATATAATCTGTCTTACTCTTTATACAGATAGATTAGACGTTCAGCTCCCTCACTACTACAATTGTAGAGAGCAGTCGCTTCAATGCTATATACCCCCCTTTGATATCCCAGTATTTTTTCTTGTTGTATCTTATCATCTATGTGCCTATGCTTTTCAAGTATTCTCCCTCCACCCCTTTATACTGTACATATCTTTTTTCCTGATCAACTCAAGATATCCGCAAAGCAGAGTCAAGTTGTAGTCATTTACATTCGTCCTTTTGCAATGGGATACAACGTTGAACTGAATTTTACACCACATCAAAATTGAACTTGAACAAAAACCATCATTGAATATATATACATAAGTAATAACACAACCAGATGCTACTGATTTCCACCAGAGAAGTCATGCGCTTTGTACAAAGTTGCCAAATCAAGAATGCTTCCTTTCATGCTGGCGATGAATTTATGGGTGAGATGGGTCTGATTGTGGGACATCAGTCGGGACCAGCCATAGGTGCTGTTGCATAACCCGTCAGTCATCATACAATATTACAAAAGGAGAAGCGTACTTGTCCCAAGCCTTGACGGAGTAGTAGGGCGTCGATGTGAAGATGTCGAGTCCATTGTAGTGACCTACAGTGCCATTGACAATGTTCCAGGGTGCACTCAGGTTGTTGGGCCCGTTCGGGTTAATGGTGTCTAGAAAGAGAACGATAGAGTTAAGGACCAGAAGTTTAGACAGTGCATTGCACATAGAGAACGCTTAAGCATAGTTGGCAATTAGGGCATTCCACTCGTACACCTATAAATGGCATGTCAATGAATGTGTTTGAGAAGGTCACAGTCTGTTGCAATTATCACTGCTTGAACGAGAACAGAAAAACTTACATGGACATGTCCTTGCATGTAGAGGTCAACACCATACTTGACCATGAGCGGCTCAAATGCTTGTTGACACATCAGGCAAAGTTGGATGAAGAGTTTTTGGCTCCAATGTACCATGGCCAGTGGAGGCCGACAATCACCCAAGGCATTTGTTCGTGATCAACAGATGTGAGATCATTTTGAACCATTTGTATTGCTGGTTTGAGTATCCAAATGACCTGCTGTTTCCGCTGGCACTGGGTCCACCAGCTTCATCTGGCAATTGAAGACCAATGGGAATGTCTGTTTTGGTGTTGAGAACGATGAAGTGGACGAGGCCATAGTTGAAGGAGTACCAGAAATTCCCAAGACTGCCAGACTCTTCAGAGGGCATGCTGAAGTGGTTGACTTGTGGGAGAATTTATTCATTAGAAGAGGAGATGATATCAAATTGGACTTACTGTATCTAGTAAAATACGTTTACCTTGGGACATGTTACGATTTGCTTGCAGGACGAATGATTTTTCTTTTCTTTCATTATAGGACTAATCATTTCGTTTCTCATGCTTAACTCGCATCCTTCCATGTCGTTCTATGACATTCCATACTTCTCGTAAGCGTGTTTATCCTTCACCACGCAGGTACTCTTTTTCTTCTGCTCTTCTCACGCCGAATGCGCTGGCCCTTAATGTCTCCTTCTCATGCGTGGATTCTTTATTGTTCTTTCTGTTTCTAACACCGCTTCCCACACCAGCCCTCAACCGTTGTGACATGTAACTGTCATGCTAGTATTCCACTATATAAACTCTTCAACAGGGCCCTTTATCTCTTCTCCTTAGCTTAGTTCTATCTATGGCTTGTCGCCTAGTTAGCACTAGCAATCCATTTACCTTTGCTCCTTGTGTCTTTGCTCTACCATTAAGCGAGTGCTTCACTCGATGGCTCACCCACCTTCATGTGTCTAAACCCTTGACCCCTTTGACCTGCTAGTCAAGCTAGACAGCGGTTACCCTTGACCCGTCATCACCTCTGACAGTACTCTTGATCCAGGATCCCTATGGCTGGTCTTACATTGTCATATACACAAATGACTGAACCCTCGACCCTACTAGGTGTTAGTAGGTCTACGCGCGACCTTATCCAAGGCCATGCATAACAAAGGAACTAAGCTACCTCCTTGTTCAGGTACTATCACATACGCCGCCCACCATAGCTTTCTACTGAAACACTCGAACCACTGATCCACATTGGAATCCTCAAGAACCTCCATGTACTTCACACTCCAACTCCTCTGACACCCCCGACAATCCCAACCAAGTATATTGGGATAAAGACCCTGACAAGCCTCTATTAGACTCTGACAAAGAACACGCTACTTGTGACCTAGCTCATAGTTTTTCTGCTTCTGTGCAGATACCTTGTCCTCAGACTCCCCCAACCCCGACACCCCGACACCAAACCAGCCATATCTTTCCTCCGATCCCTTGTCCTCCGTTGCCCGCTATGACTACCAAACCCCTTGAGCTTTGCATCGGCACCCCCAAGTGATACGATGGTGACTACAAAATGGCCAAACAATGGCTAGACTTCATCGTCTTTTACCTCAACGTCAATGCTCAGGTTTACACCACCGACTCCAAGTGAATCGCCTTCACTCTCTTATATATGACTAAGGGTCCAGCACTCACATGAGCCAACACCTTCCGAGCCTCGAAGATCGTGGCCAATGGCTCGATTTCGATGGGCTCCTGGTCTGATTTCCATGACACCTTTATCTTGGCATTCAAACACCATGGTACTACGGGCAACGCAATTGCCTGGCTCACCACCACCCGCATGACTGCCACCAAGAACGGCGGCTACTCCCCTTCACTCACTGAGTACAACGCTCAGTTCCAGAACCACTACGCCATTGTCAGCATAGCAGACCATAATGTTTTGATTGGCTATTACTCAGCTGCTATCCCTGAAGTCCTCATGCACCAAATCCTAGCCATGGAGAAGATCCCCACCACCATCGATGATTGGTTAAAGAAGGCTGTTACCTTCCAAACCCACATGGAGCATGCAAGAGAGATTGCCACTTGGCACAAGACCCCCTCCTGCCACACATACCACCAGTACACTACCCCGAACACCACCCCCGCTAAAGACCCTAATGCCATGGATGTTGACACCATCCAACTCCAATGACTCACCCCCACTGAGTGAGAACAATGCTGAAAAGAAGGAAGATGCTTTCGCTGTCACCAGAAAGGGCATTGAGCTACTGCCTGCCCCACATTTATCTCAAACACCCTGAGGCCAAAGAAGGTCGTTTAGAAGATTATAGAAGTGGAAGAGGAAAACAAAGAAGAAGTCCCTCAACTACAAGAGATTGATGATGAAGAAGACAATGAAGAACCAAAGGTGTCTCGCATTGCCTTCACCTCAGATTTTTAAAATGGAACACTGTCTTGATGTCAGTAGTTCCTCCTATCACGTGTACATCTGTACTTGTATCTACATTCAAGAAATTGATGCGTATCCCCCTACAACTCATCAATCCTTTGCACACCATGAAAACCATTGACACATGTGCTCTCATTGACAGCAGGGCAGACATCAACTGTCTCGACTGGAACTTCGTCCAAAAACACTGACTTCCTTTTGATAAACTCCCAACCCCGATCCCCATTAACAATGTCGACCAAACCCCAAACACCAAAGGGGCAATCCGTTACACCACCTCCTTGTTTACCAACATCGACAGAATCGCTCAACACATGTGCTTCCATGTGATACACTGCAGGTCTGAGAACGTGATTCTCGGAATGCCTTGGCTCCAACTCACAAACCCTGTCATTAACCGGTCATCACAGACAATCAATGTCCCTGAATTGGCAGACGAGTCCGCTGCCCTCTATCATATCCATGTCGCAGATCTAAAGTGGCATGATAACGTCCAACCAAAGGCACCACCCTGAGACCACCCCACCATGTCATGGTTGAAACTATCCCCGACCACACCCTCTTCACGTTCCTTGATATGCCTGATGGAAACCTCTATGTTCATTGTGCATTATATAACAACTTCTACCAACGGGTTCTCAAATCGGGATCCTGATACCACCAGACTCACCCGAAGCATGTTGCCAAGCTTACCACCGCTACTGAACTCACGGCTGCTGCTGAGAAGGCCAAGCCAAAGGTCACCTTATCAGATGTGTACAAAGACTTCGCCCCCGTCTTTGCCAAGAAATCCACCGACTCCCTCCCTCTGTCGAGACCTTACGATCACAAGATCAACGTCAAAGACTCGTTCACCCTGAAGATCGGCAAACTCTACCCACTCACCCCCAACGAAAAGAAAGCTATGGAAGACTTTCTCAATGAAAATCTCAACGCCAGCAAGATCTGCCCCTTGAATTCCCCTCAAGTGTTGCCATTCTTCTTCATCAAAAAGAAGGACAGCAAACTCCGCCCTTGCCAAGACTACTGGTATCTCAACAAACACATTGTCTGTGACGCCTACCTGTTACCCCTGATCTCAGATCTCCTCAATAAACTCAAAGGAGCCCACATCTTCACAAAGTTCGATGTATGCTGAGGATACAACAATGTATGAATAAAGGATGGGCACCAATGGAAGGGTGCCTTCCTCACTCATAAAGAACTTTTTGAACCAATGGTTATGTTTTTTGGAATGACTAATTCCCCTATAACATTTCAGTGGTTCATGAATGATTCCTTCTGCGACATGATTGCTGAAGGATGGTTAGTTATCTACATGAATGATCTACTTATTTTCTCCCCAGATGACAGGATCCATACTGAACGCACACATCGTGTTCTTCAACAGATGACAGAACTCGACCTTCATCTCAAATTGGAGAAATGCCAATTCACCATCCCCGAAGTCGAATATCTCAGGATGATTGTCAAAGAAGGACAACTCACCATGGACCTCGTCAAGCTTGACAGCATTGCCAAATGGCCTACACCCTAGAAAGTCAAAGACATTTGATCTTTCCTTGGTTTCGCTAACTTCTATAGATGTTTCATCCCCGGTTATTCCAACATCGCCCGACCCCTCATCGACCTCACCAAGAAAACCATGCCGTGGTTGTGGTCTACCCCCCAACAAACCGCCTTTGAACAGCTCAAAGATCTATTTCTTCATAAGCCAGTCCTCTTCATGCCCGATATCTCTCAACCTTTTGCCATGGCTACCAACACCTCGAAATACATGTCAGGAGGCATCCTCCTACAAACCGATGCAAACGGAGACTGGCACACCTGTTCTTACTTATCGCAATTGTTCTCTTCCACAGAACGCAACTATGATATCCACAACTGGGAGCTCTTGGCTGTTATCCACAGTTTCAAAGCCTGGAGGCAATACCTCCATGGCTCTTCCTTCTCCATCAAAGTCTTCTCGGATCACAAGAACTTGATGTACTTCCATCATCCCCAAGATCTCAACTGACGTCAAGCCTGTTGGCTTCTTGACCTCGCAGACTTTGACTACTGGATTACTCATGTCCCCAGCACCCAACTTGTCGGGCCCAACACCCTGTCCCACCGACCTGATCTCCTTCCCCATGCTGACTCTGATATCATCGGTATTACCCTCCTTCCTGATATCCTCTTCATTCGCCTCATCAACTTTGCCCTCTCCAACCACATCGCTTCCACCTCCACCTCAGATAACCTCATTCTCCACAAACTACAGGAGATTAACGGCTCTCTTTTCCCCGCCTTTCGCTCCCACCTCTCTGATTGGCAATTCCTTGATGGCGTCCTTTAATATCAGGGACATGTCTACATTCCTCCCAACCGTGACCTTTGCTGTGCTGTTTTCCAATGTTCCCATGACCACACCTTTGCCGGCCACCCTGGCTATCTTAAAACCTGTCAACTCGTTGCTTCCGAATTCTGATGGCTTGGCCTTGCCACATTCGTCTGCTCTTATGTCGACGGCTATGCCATCTGTTAGCGCAGCAAAGTGAATACTCACCCTACGACTCCCCCTCTCATCCCTATTCCCTCCTCATGCTCCCGACTCTTCCAGCAGCTCTCCTGCGATCTGATCACCAATCTCCCCCTATTTGGGGGATTTGACTCATTGTTGGTTGTGGTGGACCACGGCCTTACTAAGGGGGTAATTCTTTGCCCCACTAAGAAATCTATCACCACCGAGGGAATCGCCGCACTCTTTTTCCACAAAGTTTATCTCCACTTTGGCCTTTATAACAAGATCATCTCTGACCATGGTTTGCAATTTGCTTCTATCTTCGCTAAAAAACTTGGCCAACTCTTCAACTATGACCTCTCCCTCTCCACCACCTACCACCCTCAAACTGATGGTAAAACCAAACACATCAATTAAGAAGTCGAGATGTATCTCCGCATCTATTGTGGGGATCACCCCTCTACTTGGTCAGAGCATATCTCTTATGCTGAATTCACACACAACCACCACCCCCATTCTGTCACCGGCAAGTCCCCGTTTTATCTCATGATGGGATATGAATCCCATGCCCTTCCCTCAGTGATCACTGAAACCAACATTCCTGCCATCGAAACCCATCTCAAAGCCTTGACTGCTCTGTGAGACAAAGCCCTTGCATCCCATGAACTTGCGCGTCAAGTCATGGCGTCCAGGTCTAAGTCAAAATTCGTGCCTTTTGAGAAAGGGCAATGAGTTTGGCTGAAGGCCAGGAATCTCAAAAGGTCCATCCAAGATCCAAAGTTTGCCGCAAAATGCGAAGGCCCCTTTGTTATCTCTGATGTTATTTCCCCCATCTTCTATTGCCTCCAGCTCCCACGAATGTGGAAAATTCACAACACATTCCACGCTTTGCTGTTATCGCCCTATCATGAAAATGACGTCCATGGCCTGAACTTCCCTACACCACCTCCAGATCTTGTTGAAGGACAAGAAGAATATGAAATAGAACGAATCATATGGCATCAAGGAATGCTGTCAGCCTGTCAGTACCTGATATGATGGAAAGAATACACTGCAGAAGAAGAATCATGGGAACCCGAGCAAAATCTGAAACATTCGTTGGAGTTACTAAACGATTATAAAAGATGTCACCCTTGAGCTTTCTCCCTTCCATCCGCTCGCCCACCATGCTGCAGATAAACCCACTCCACATCCTTCTAATGGCTATCAAATTCACCAATGTCGATACCCCGGCCGCCACACTCTCTACCAACCCCAGCACCGTCCGTCTTCCCACTACCGACCCCGAGTGGGTCTCTCCTACTCGCCCTGCTGCCCTACAGCCTGTTAACTTCGCCGCTCTTGTTAGCGATGTTCCCTGCTCCCATATCTCCCCCATCTTAGGCAGGATCCAATCCTCACCAGCGTTTACTCCTCTGCCTGATCAGCAACCTTCTCCCAGACCCCCCTTCTTTCTAGGCATCCATCGCCCACAGCTTGTCCACGCACCTAGCTCAGACTCTCTTATTGCCCACTCTGGTTGGGACTTGCAAATGCCCTTAGATGTCTCTACTCATCGACATGTCAATTGCCTCCGAGAAGAGTATTTCACTGATGAGCATTACGTTCATTTCCATACCCTTATGATTGACAATTGCCTTCGCATCCCCATTAGCATTTATTCTTCAGATACATAGTTTTCCTATTTATACGTGGTTTGAAATCACAATGCAGATTAACCACATCACCACCTTCATATCTGGCTCAGGCCCAATCTTTCCTCACACCACCCTCGGTAGGACCATGCAAGACTTCATCTATCATGCACGTTACCAGTTGTACTCTCATGCCTTCCAAATGGGTTATGATACCTTCCTCCTAGATGTCAACAACCACTTCCAAGACCTCGCCGCCGCAGGTCGAGGACATGGGAATGAAGTTCTGAGAGATGGATCATTTATCCATCAGCAAAACCTCAACAACTGGTGGACTGGCCATAATAGTTGAGACCGCGTCTACCCCAGGCATCCCTGCTTCAATCAACATTGCTTCCAGTGCAACTGTCTTGGGCACACCCAGTTATCCTGTCAGCAACATGTCTGCACAGGATGCCTAAGACGAGCACCTGGCCATTCTCTTGCCTGTTGTCCAGGGTCCTCTCGCCCCCTCGCCTCTTGTCTTACCTCCCCTCACATTCAGTCCTCATCTATGTCCACACCCCACCGACCCCAAGCTGCATTCCAAAACAGACAAGTTGTCCATCGAGCCACGCCCCACCACTCTTTATGTCAGTCGTCCTCCTCCTCCCAAAATTCCTATCACCCAGCACCATCCTCTTTCCGCACTCCTTCACCCTATGAGGATGGAGACGAATTAGACGATGTTGGATGTGCTAACATCACTGGCTCCCCGGGACCTGCCTTCAGGGAATTGTAAGGAATTCTCGCTGTAGCTTCAGGTTACTAAGGGGGTAATGTTATAATTCGCTTGCAGGACGAACAATTTTTCTTTTCTTTCATTATCGGACTAATCATTTTGTTTCTCACGCTTAACTCACATCCTTCCATGTCATTCTACGACATTCCATACTTCTTGTAAGCATGTTTATCCTTCACTGTGCAGGTACTCTTTTTCTTCTGCTCTTCTCATGCCAAAGTTGCTGGCCCTTAATGTCTCCTTCTTATGCATGGATTCTTTATTGTTCTTTCCGTTTCTAATGCTGCTTCCCACACCGGCCCTCAACTGTTGTGACATGTAACTGTCATGCTAGTATTTCACTATATAAACCCTTCAACAGGGCCCTTCGTCTTTTCTCCTTAGCTTAGTTCTACCTACAGCTTGTCACCTAGTTAGCACTAGCAATCCATTTACCTTTGCTCCTTGTGTCTTCGCTCTACCATTAAGTGAGTGCTTCACTTGATGGCTCGCCCGTCTTCATGTGTCTAAACCCTTGACCCCTTTGACCTGCTAGTCAAGCTAGACAGTGGTTACCCTTGACCCGTCATCACCCCTGATGGTACTCTTGATCCAGCATCCCTATGGCTGGTCTTATGTCATCGTATACACGAACGACTGAACCCTCGACCCTACTAGGCGTTAGTAGGTCTACACATGACCTTACCAAAGGCCACGCATATCACTATTCACTTTTCTTACTTGTGCTCGTGCAAATGAACACAGTGGTCAAACAGCCCACCCCAACAACTCAGGACATGGGAAAGACAGGGCAGGGTGCATAGTGGTACACCTTGTGTTGAACATGCGTTCAAGTTGACCACTTTCCCTGCCAGGCCTACTTGATGTCCCTCCCTATTCAGGCCAGCCTCGTTACTCCACATCACACTTTCCCCACCCTCGCCCAGGTCCCATCCCTGACCACCCCAGTGGTGTTACTTACATCCAAGGAATCCTGACAGACCATGAATGGAGTGGGCCATATATGATATGATATCCTACCACCCCATTGTTGCCATATCTGGACTGATGGTCGAGTCAGAGTTGTGTTGCTGCTTGAGTCTTCAGGCTAGCCATGTCATGGCAAGGCAATTTACCATCACTGTGCTAGTTTTGTTGTGAGTAACTAAATGCCATACCTCTCAGATTGATCATGATCAAGGGCAGAATGTATGTGCTATCCTTTCCAACTCTCTTCATCATTCGAGGATCTATTCGATAAGATCCCCCAAGAGGTGAGATGCCTGGAAAGATGCCTTAATCCAGTTCCTCCGCCAAAAGTGGAACATACTCAGTAATTCCAGTCAGGTGCAATGAATAGGGTGGCTCGCTGCCTTAGCACCAGACGTCAGGTTGAACGATGCAGCTGCTGTGCACCACATTACACCCAATATGATTCTGATTCTGATCCTAATCACACCATTGCGATGCTCGGCTTCTTCCTCACTTCCGAGTCAAGTCACCCACCTATGTATCCCTGATTCTCATCAACTAGACATTTCTTCTGGGACAGGGTCTCCCTGGTAGAATATTCATTTCTAGCCCCCAACACACCAGGATACGCATGTCATTGTCACATCTGTATCAACCATTCAACCACCTGGTCTGTCGACATTCCGCAATGTTGGTGTACCTACCCCTTTCAACATCATTTTTTGTATCAGAAACTCCTGTATTCTAGTGCCATTTGCCTCTCATCTGTGAGGCTATCAAGTGACATCATATTTCACTATGCCAGTCCATGGAAACCTCACTCAGACTAGTGTCGTCGATGCACATTTCATCCACTTTCCACTTCCTCCAGTTGGACATGACGAGATATGATCAGTGAGGCCAGTCAAGTTGAGGTAAATTGGTGCTGGGCAGTCATGGTCATGTTTACATAATGGCAATGGCGATGCATTGATGAGTATCACATTTCAGCCAACCAAGATGGGCGCAGTGAGGAGTCCTTGGAAATTGAAGAGTCTTACCAAGGTGTGAGTCATGCTTCTAGGTGTGAGCGAGCATTGTCCTTCTCCAACAACTGGACACGAACACCCCAGATCAATCCAGTTGCATTCCATCAATGCAAGGTTTCCTTGGATGACATTCTCTTGGGAGGAATGTTCATGCCAAGCAGATGTAGTATGGTTATGATAAATGTCTGCAGATCAGTAACATGTTAGGACGTACATGGCCATCAAAAGTTATGATAGCATGTGCTATGCCGGACACCATTCTACATCATTGTCTTGCAGTTTACAAGGTGTCTAATCCAACAGCATCCAATGACTAGCCCACGTCATCCACAACGGGTGCAATTCTTGATGGGCATGTCGCTATCGCACTGACCTGCTTGATTAGAACATTAAATGTGCCTACATGTGTTGTATTCACCTAAGGCATAAGACATGACATAGTGAGAATGACTGGGTTGCGTTAACACCCACACCATCCTACACCTCTGACGTGCAAACTTGTCCTGTCAGAGAGAATGATTTCTGAATGTTGATTACATGACAGATATCATAGTCATGCAAGTTTATTTAACCATACTGCTGATCTCTGAAGTGGCTGATGGCACGATGATACCTAGAATCTTGACCCCGGGAACTCAATCAAGGACAAAAGAAAAGTTCAACCTTGTATTGCCATATTGCTGCACAAATGCCCACTCCCCTCTCCACCACGTAACCTCCAAGTCCTCCAAGTCATCCAATAATCTTGGGCATAGTTTTGATCACAGTTGTAGATCCTTCGAGCCCATTTCAACTCGTCCCCCCCTTCTCCACCCTATATAGATAGTGGCTGCATTTCCCATGACTTGATATGATCGATCCCATTCGCCTTGATGACCATCATCGTGGCTTTCATCACCGCTTCATTATGAAGTGAGGGGGGAGGTCCATCATATGTCATGTGTGCACCCAAACTCAAATCCACTCCAGCCTCTCCTTTGGTTGTCGACTTGACTCTTGTGGCAACCTGGTCGATAACGAACCAAGACAATGGTACCAACATACGATGGCTGTCAAATATGCTGATGGGGTGTGTATGACCATATGGTTCACTGGCAAAGAGCATGGCCTATTCTGGCAGTGTATTTTTCCCATTTTCATTTCCACATGTGCCTGACTCGCCAACCAGGTTTTCAGTGGGGTTTATACACCAGTTCATTGTTCAACGTTCTCATCCAGACATTATCCACAGAACTCGTCAGGGGTACATTGTCTCATGTGACCTTGACGGACCAATGTGATTCAGGGATTAGTGTTACGATTTGCTCACAAGACGAACACTTTTTCCTGACTTTCTCCTTCAGACTAATACTTTTTATTTCTCATGCTTAACCTCATTCCTCCCATGTCATTCTACGACACTCCATACATCTCGTAAGCATGTTTATCCTCCACTGCGCAGGTACTCCTTTTCTTCTGATCTTCTCATGCCGTATGTGCTGGCCCTTAACGTCTCTTTCTCATGCGTGGTTTTGCCATTGGCTTCTCCATTCTAACACCGCTTCCCATGCCAGCCCGTATCCTTTGTGATGCATAACTGTCACATTTTTACTTCACTATATAAACCCTTCAATAGGGAATCTCGTTTCTCCTCCTTAGCTTAGTTCTACCTATGGCTTGTTGCCTAGTTAGTGCTAGCAATCCATCGCCTTTACTCCTTGAGTCTTTGCTCTACCATTAAGTGAGCGCTTCGCACTATGGCTCGCCTGCCTTCGTGTATCTCCACCCTTTGCCCCTCTGATCTGCTTGTCAAGCTAGGCAGCGGTTATTTCTTGAACCCGTCTATACTCTAGGTGGTACCTTTGACCCAGCATCCCCACGGCTGGCCTTATGTCATCGTCGACACGAACGACTGAACCCTTGACTCTATTAGGCATTAGTAGGTTTACGCGTGACCATACCCACGGCCATGCGTAACAAAAGAACTAAGCTACCTCCTCATTCAGATACTATCACGTACACCGCCCATCATAGCTTCCCACTGAAACACTCGAACCACTAATCCGCATTGGAATCCTCAAGAACCCCCGCGTACCTCACACTCTGACTCCTCTGACACCCCTGATGATCCCAACCAAGCATATTGGAACGAAGACCCCGACGAACCTTTATTAGACTCAGATGAAGAACTCGCTACCTACGACCTTGCCCACAGCTTTTCTGCCTCTGTGCAGATACCTCGCCCTCAGACACCTCTGTCCCCGACACCCAGATGCCAAACTGGCCACATCTTTCCCCCGATCCCTCACCCACCATCGCCCGCCATGACGATCAAACCCCTTGAACTCCGCATTGGCACTCCAGAAAAGTACGATGGCGATTACAAGACGGCCAAGCAATGGTTTGACTCCGTTGCCTTCCACCTCAACGTCAATGCTGAGGTATACACCACTGACCCAAAGCGCATTGCTTTTGTGCTCTCATATATGACTCGAGGCCCCGCACTCACATGGACAAACACCTTTTGATCCTCGAAGATTGCAGCCAATGGCTCAATCTCAATGGGCTCATGGTCTGACTTCCACGATGCCTTCATCTTGGTGTTCAAACACTATGACACCACCAGCAATGTGATTGCCTGGCTCACCACCACCTACATGATCACCACTAAAAATGGCAGATACTCCCCTTCACTCACTGAGTACAACGCTCAGTTCCAGAACCTCTGTGCCATTGCTGGCATCACCGACGACAACGTCCTTATTGGCTACTACTCGGCTGCTATCCCCGACACCCTCATGCGCCATATCCTAGCTATGGAGACGGTCCCCACTACTGTAGAAGCATGGTTAAAGAAGGCCATTATCTTCCAAACCCACATGGAGCGTGCTCGAGAAATCGCCGCTCGCCACAAGACCCCCACTCACCACACGTACCACCAGTACACTGCCCCCACCCCTACCAAAGACCCCAACGCCATGGATGTTGATACCATCCACCTTCAACAACTCACCCCCACTGAGCGAGAGCAATGCCGCAAAGAGGGCAGATGCTTCCACTGCCGACAGAAAGGACATTGGGCCACTACATGCTCTACGTTTACCTCAAACACCCCAAGGCCGAAGAAGGTTGTCTGGAAGGTCATAGAAGTGGAAGTCGAGGACGAAGAAGAAGTCCCTCAACTACAAAAGATCGACAATGAAGATGACGATGAAGAACCAAAGGTGTCACGCGTCACCTTTGCCTCTCAGGATTTTTGAAACGGGATGCTGCCTCAACGTCAGTAGTTCCTCCTATCATGTGTGCACCTGTACTTGTATCCACATCCAAGAAATCAATGCATATCCCTTTGCAACTCATTGATCCCTTGCACACCATGAAAACCGTCGACACCCGCACCCTTATCGATAGCGGCGTGGATATCAATTGCCTTGACTGGGATTTCACCCGAAAACACTGACTTCCCCTTGACAAACTCCTGACACCAATCCCCGTCAACAACGTTGATCAAACTCCCAATGCCAAGGGAGCCATCCGCTACACCGCCTCTCTCTTCACCAACATTGACAGAGTTGCTCAACACATACACTTCCACGTCATGCATTGCGGGTCCGAAAACGTAATTCTTGGGATGCCTTGGTTACGACTTACGAACCCCTCCATCGACTGGTCATCCCAGACGATCAACATCCTCAAGATGGTAGACGAGTCAGCCTCTCTCTATCACATCCATGTTGCCGATCTCAAGTGACACGATGATGTCCAACCTCACACACCCCTTTCGAAACCGCCTCGCCATGTTATGGTCAAAACAGTTCCCAACCACACCCTCTTCACGTTCCTTAACATGCCAGATAGGAACCTCTACATCCGCCGTGCACTCCACACCAACTTTTGCCAATGAGTCCTTAAATTGGGATCTCGATATCACCAGACACATCCAAAGCTTATTGCTAAGCTTACCACAGCCACTGAACTTGTGGCAGCTGCCAAGAAGGCTAAACCGAAAGTTACTCTACCAGACACCTATAAAGACTTTGCTCCAGTCTTCGCCAAAGAATCCACCGATTCCCTTCCTCCCTCCAGACCCTATGATCACGAGATCAATGTCAAAGACTCGTTCACCCCGAAGATCGGCAAACTCTACCCACTCACTCCTGATGAAAAGAAAGCCACAGAAGACTTTCTCGATGAAAACCTCGCCGCCGGCAAGATCCGCCCCTCGAATTCCCCTCAAGCATCACCATTCTTCTTCGTCAAGAAGAAAGATGGTAAACTTTGCCCCTGCCAAGACTACTGGTATCTCAATGAACATACCGTCCGCGACGCCTACCCACTACCACTGATCTCTGATCTCCTAGACAAACTTAAGGGAGCTCGCACCTTCACCAAATTCGATGTACGCTGGGGATATAATAATGTACGTATTAAAGACAGGCATCAATGGAAAGGTGCCTTTTTTACTCACAAAGGTCTCTTTGAACCGATGGTAATGTTCTTTGGTATGACCAACTCACCCGTGACGTTCCAACAATTCATGAACGACTCCTTCCGCGATATGATCGCCAAAGGATGGTTGGTTATCTATATGGACAATCTTCTCATCTTTTCCCCAGATGACGCCACCCACACTGAACGCACTCACCGTGTCCTTCAACGGATGACAGAACTTGACCTCCATCTCAAATTGGAAAAATGCCAATTCACTGTTCCTGAAGTAGAATACCTCGGGATGATTGTCAAGGAAGGACAACTTGCTATGGACCCCGTCAAACTAGACGGGATCGCCAAGTGGCCTACGTCACAGAAAGTCAAGGACATCCATTCCTTCTTAGGTTTCACTAATTTCTATAGACGTTTTATCCCCGGATATTTGAATATCGCCCGTCCGCTCATTGACCTTACTAAAAAAACGATGCCCTGGACTTGGAATCCAGCACAACAAAACGCTTTTGAGCAGCTCAAAGAGTTATTCCTCCCTAAGCCTGTCTTATTTATGCCTGATATTTCTTGCCCTTTTGCCATGGCCACCAACACCTCTAAATATGCGTTGAGTGGTATCCTGTTACAAACCAATGCAAATGGGGATTGGCACCCCTGTTCCTACTTATCACAATCGTTCTCTTCCTCAGAGCGCAATTATGATATCCACGACCAGGAGCTCTTGGCCGTTATACGCAGTTTCAAAGCCTGGAGGCAGTACCTCCACGGCTCTCCTTTCCCCATCAAGGTTTTCTTCGATCACAAGAACCTGACGTACTTCTGTCGCCCCCAAGATCTCAATCGACGACAAGCCCGCTGGCTTCTTGACCTTGTAGACTACGATTACTCTATTACCCATGTTCCCAGTGCCCAACTCACCAGCCCGGACGCCCTCTCCTGCCGACCTGACCTTCTTCCCTGTGCCGACTCCAACAACATTGGTGTCACCCTCCTCCCCGACGCCCTTTTTGTCCGTTTCATCGACTCCACCCTTTCCAACCAATCGCCTCTGCCTCCGCCTCCAATGACCTTGTTCTCCATAAACTTCAGAAAATCAATGGATCCTTACCCCCGGCCTTTCACTCCTGTCTCGCTGATTGGCAATACTCTGACGGCGTCCTCCAGTATCAAGGCTGCGTCTATGTCCCTCCTGATCGTGACCTTCGCAGTGCTATCGTCCAGTGCTCCCATGACCATGACTCTGCCGGTCACCCTGGCAACCTTAAAACCCGCCAACTCGTCGCCTCCGAATTCTGGTGGCCGGGCCTTGCCTCGTTTGTTCACTCTTATGTTGAGGGCTGTGCCATGTGCCAGCGCAACAAGGCAAACACTCACCCTACCGTCCCTCTGCTCGTTCCCATTGCGTCCTCGTGTTCTCGCCCCTTCCAGCAGATCTCCTGCGATCTCATCACCGATCTCCCGCTCTCTGGGGGATTTGATTCCTTATTGGTCGTGGTGGACCACAGCCTTACTAAGGGGGTAATTCTTTGCCCTACAAAGAAAACCATCACCGCAGAGGGCGTAGCAGTGCTCTTTTTCCATAAAGTCTACCTCTGCTTCGGACTTTATGAGAAAGTTATCTCAGATCATGGCCCACAGTTCGCGTCCACCTTCGCCAAAGAACTCGGCCGACTTCTCAACTATGACCTCTCCCTTTCCATGGCATATCACCCCCAAACTGATGGGGAAACTGAACGTGTCAACCAGGAAGTCGAGACTTATCTCTGCATCTATTGCAGAAATCATCTGTCCACTTGGTCCGATCATATCTTCCACACTGAATTTACACACAATCACCGCCCTCATTCCGTCACCGGCAGATCCCCGTTTTACCTCATGATGGGATATGAACCCCATGCCCTTCCTTCAGTGATTGCTAAAACCAATGTCCCTGCTGTCAAAACCTGTCTCAAAGAGCTTACTGCTCTACGGGATGAAGCCCTTGCATCCCATGAGCTTGCGTGACAAGTCATGGTGTCCAGGTCTAAGTCAAAATTTGTACCTTTCGAGAAAGGACAGCGAGTTTGGCTAGAGGCCAGGAACCTTAAAAGGTCCATCCAAGATCCAAAGTTCGCCGCAAAACGCGAAGGTCCCTTCATTATCTCTGATGTCATCTCCTCCGTTTCCTATTGCCTCCGACTCCCATGGATGTGGAAGATCCACAACACGTTCCATGCTTCTCTGTTATCGCCCTATCGCGAAAACGACGTCCATGGTCCGAACTTCCCCACACCACTTCCGGATCTTGTCGAAGGACAAGAAGAATACGAAATTGAACAAATCATACAACATTGAGGGATGCCATTGGCTCATCAGTACCTGATCCGATGGAAAGGGTACTCCGCCAAAGAAGAATCATGGAAATCTGAGCAGAACTTGAAACATTCGTTGGAGTTACTAGAAGATTATAAAAGGCATCACCCCCGCGCTTTCTCTCTTGCATCCACTTGCCCACCACGCCACAAATAAACTCCCTACATCTTCTACTCATGGCTATCAAGTTCACCAATGTCAACACCCCTGCAGCCACACCCTCCATCAACCTCAGCGCAGTCCGTCTTCCCTCTGCCGACCCCAAGAGGGTCTCTTCTACTCGCCCTGCCACTCCACAGCCTGTTAACTTTGCCACTCTTGTTGGTGATGTTTCCCAGTCCCATGTCTCCCCTGTCTCGGGCAGGATCCAATTCTCACCATCGTTTACTCCTCTGCCCCATCAGGAACCTTCTCCCGGACCCCTCTCGTTCCTAGATGTCCACCGCCCCCAGCTCGTCCGTGCCCCCAGCTCAGACTCCCTCGTCGCTCACTCCGGATGGGACTCCCAAGTTCCCCTAGACGTCTCTAACCACCGCCACACCAACCGGCTTCGAAAGGAATGGTTTACTGATGAGCACTATGTCTGCTTTCATTCACTTATGTCTGACGACTGCCTTTGGGTCCCAATTAGTGTTTATTCCACTGATGGCTCGCCCATCTTTACTTGGTTCGAATCTGCGATGCAGTTGAACCACATCGCCACCTTCGTCTCTGGCTCAGGCCCGGTTTTCCCTCATATCATGCTTGGCAGGACCATGCAGGACTTTATCTACCACACACGCTACCAGTTGTACTCACACGCCTTCCAAATGGGCTATGACTCTTTCCTTCTTGACGTTGATAACCACTTCCGAGATCTTGCTGCCATAGGTTGAGGACTTGGCAACAAAGTCTTACGGGATGGATTGCCTATTCATAGGCAAGCGCTCAACAACTGGTGGACTGGTCAAAATGGAAGAGATCACATATATCCAGGACACCCTCGTTTCAACCAGCGGTGCTTCCAATGTCATTGTCTAGGGCACACTCAGCTATCTTGCCAACAACACATCTGTACTGGGTGTCGTCGCCATGCCCCAGGACACTCTCTCGCCCACTGCCTGGGCATTCCTCGCCCTCTCGCCTCTCTTCTCCCCGCGCTCAGTCCTCCTTCACGCAAACGTCCACACCTCGCTGCCCCAGTGTTTTTTGACATATTCCCGTTAGACTTATCCAAATCAAACATCGCTAGTAAAATCTCACCTTACTTCTGTTCTCTTACGTGGTCCTCAACATGAGTCAAACATTCTGGAATTTGAGAAATATTTACATTTTTCACCCAGCTCACCTCCACAGTGAGCTCTGTCAATCCAAACAATGAAATGATCCTGATCTTCAGCACATAATACTTTAATTCTTCAGCAGTTCATTTCAGGGAGAGCGACTTGGCCAACTTGGTCATATCCGCATGAACTGTACATAATGTCGAGAATTGGTCTACACACTTGCGCGCTCAGAATGTGTGGATGTGTTAAACAGGTGATGCACCTCATTTGCTGTCTATCCATACTGGCTGGTTCAGCGAGCCTCCATAGCACATGATAGCAATATCCAGGAAGGCACACGCCATCTGGGACGACCACCGAATAGCAAACGTCTCTTGAAACTCCTGTTCCTCAGCAACACATATCCCCTTGTATACATCACATTAGCAAGCGCATGAGGCTACGACGACGCGTCAGCTCCCCCTTGTCATAATAGATGCAAACACATTTGGAAGAGCCAACTGGCCTGATGGCCCGTGATAGATGCTCTTCTGTCTCGCATGGTGTTCTGTGTCGGAGATGTCATACAGTATACTGCACTCAATGCCATAGGTGAGCCTTGGGGTCTTCGAAGAGACAAGGTGGTTGACATGGTAAGATACCATGCTGTCCACCACGGCCTTGTTCCTGAGCTTGAGGTAAGTCTGTCATTTAGTACCTTAATAGAGAGCATACATGTGACTACCAGGTTGGCAGAGGGTGATGTTGAGGGCATCGAAATATCTTTGAAGGTAGGAAAACAACCACTCACTTGTGGCAAACCCACCTATGAGGAACACAGACTGGCACAATGTGAGGAGTTAAGCAGGATGGGCCAGAGTTCATCTCACCGTGATAGGGATCATGCCTGATTGCTGTGCCTTCCTGAATGCATTGATGATCTCTCTGATGGAGGGCTCAAAGAAGTTAGTGACAATCTTTTTTAGGCAAGGTCAACAACTTGCCATATTAAACAAGGTAAACTTACTCCGAGAGTCAGAGCTGGCCCGAACATATATCGTATTGTGGATCCTTGTTGTGAACCCTCCCAACTATGACCTTCACCACACTATGGTCCAACCTTCTCACAATCACACTTCTGCTGGCCACCCTGGTTATCTGAAAACCCATCAACTCATTGCTAGTGAGTTCTGATGACCCGGTCTTGCCACCTTCGTTTGTTCCTATATCGATGGCTACACTGTCTGCCAGCGCAACAAAGCAAACACTCACCCAACCACCCCACCCCTTGTTCCTATCCCCTCCTCCTGCTCCCACCTCTTCCAGCAGGTCTCCTGCGATCTGATCACCAATCTCCTGCTGTCCAAGGAATTTGACTCGTTATTGGTCGTGGTGGACCACAGCCTTACTAAGGGGGTAATTCTTTGCCCCACTAAGAAATCTATCTTCGTCAAGCTGCACTCTTTTTCCACAAGGTTTATCTCCACTTCGGCCTCTATGACAAGATAATCTCCGATCGCAGCCCACAATTTGTCTCCACCTTTGCCAAAGAACTCGGACATCTCCTCAACTATGATATCTCTCTCTCTATAGCATACCACCCACAGACTGATGGCGAAACTGAACACGTCAACCAAGAAGTAGAAACCTATCTTCATATCTACTGTGGAGATCACCCCTCTACTTGGTCCAAACACATCTCTCACACCAAATTCACACACAACCATCACCCCCATTCTGTCACCAGCAAGTCCCCATTTTATCTCATGATGGGGTATAAACCCCATGCCTTTCCCTTGATAATCACCGAAACCAACATTCCCACCATTGAATCCTGTCTCAAAACCTTGTCTGCCTTACGAGACAAAGCCCTTGCATCCCATAAACTTGCATGACAAGTCATGATGTCCAGGTCGAAGTCGAAATTTGTGCCTTTTGAGAAAGGGCAACAAGTTTGGCTGGAGGCCAGAAATCTTAAAAGGTCCATCCAAGATCCAAAATTTGCTGCAAAATGCAAAGACCTCTTCGTTATCTCTGATGTTATATCTCCCATCTCCTATCACCTCCGACTCCCATGGACGTGGAAAATTCATAACATGTTCCACACTTTGCTGTTATCACCTTATTACGAAAACGACGTCCACAGCCCGAACTTCCCTACACCACCTCCAGATCTTGTCAAAAGACAGGAAGAATTTGAAATCGAATGAATCATACAGTATTGAGGAATGCCGTCAGCCTATCAGTACCTGATCCGATGGAAAGGATACTCCATGGAAGAAGAATCATGGGAACCCGAGCAGAACTTAAAACATTCATTGAAGTTACTTGATGATTATAAAAGACGTCATCCTCGTGCCTTCTCTCTTGCATCTGCCTGTCCACCATGCCACAGATAAACCCGCTCCATCTCCTTCTAATGGCCATCGAATTTGCCAATGTTGACACCCCCACCACCACATCCTCCACAAATCCCAACACCGTCCGTCTTCCCTCTACCGACCCTAAGAGGGTCTTTCCTACTTGTCCCACTGCCCCTCAGCCTGTCAACTTTGCCACTCTTGTTGGTGATGTTCCCCTCTCCCATGTCTCCCCCGTCTCAGGCAGGATCCAATCCTCATCAGCATTCACACCTTCACCCAATTGGGAACCTTCTCCTGGACCCCCATCCTTCTTAGGTGTCCATCGCCCTCAGCTTGTCTGGGCACCAAGCTCAGACTCCCTCGTCACCCACTCAGGATGGGACTCACAAATGCCTCTGGACGTCTCAGCTCATTGGCATGTCAACCACCTCTGAGAGGAACACTTCACTGATGAGCACTATGTTCGCTTCCATACACTTATGATTGACGATTGCCTTCGTGTTCCTATTAGCATTTACTCCTCAGATAGTTCTCCTATTTATACATGGTTCGAAACCACAATGCAGATCAACCACATCGCTGCCTTTGTATCTGGCTCGGGCCTGATCTTTCCTCACACCACCCTCAGCAGGACCATGCAGGATTTCATCTATCATGCGTGTTACCAGTTGTACTCTCACGCCTTCCAGATGGGTTACGATACCTTCCTCCTTGACGTTAACAACCACTTCTGAGACCTTGCTGCCACAGGTCGAGGACTTGGGAACGAAGTCCTGAGAGATGGATCGCCTATCCATAGGCAAACACTTAACGACTGGTGGACTGGCCGCAATGGTTGAGACCGCGTCTATCCCAGGCACCCCTGCTTCAACCAGCGTTGCTTCCAATGCAACTGTCTTGGGCATACCCAGCTATCCTGTCAGCAACACGTCTGCACAGGGTGCCTACGACGAGCACCTGGTCACTCTCTTGCCCGTTGCCTTGGATTGTCTCATCCTCTTGCCTCCTGCCTCACTTCCCCTCACACTTAATCCTCGTCCACGTTCATACCATGCTGACCCCAAGCTGCGTTCTGAAATGGACAAGTAGTCCATAGAGCCATACCCTGCCATACCTCTTGTCAGTCCTCCTCCTCCTCCTCTCAAAATTCTTATCACCCAGCGCCATCCTCCCTCTGCACCCCTTCATCTTATGAGGAAGGAGACGAACTAGACAATGTCGGCTATGCCAACATCACTGGCTCCCCGGGTCCCACCTTCAGGGACTTGTAAGGAATCCTTGCCGAAGCTTTGGGTTACTAAGGGGGTAATGTTACGATTCACCTATAGGATAAACACTTTTTCCTTTCTTTCATTATTGGACTAATCTTTCCGTTTCTCACACTTAACTCATATCCTTCCATGTCGTTCTACGACATCCCATACATCTTGTAAGTGTGCTTACCCTTCACCATGCAGGTACTCTTTCTTTTCTGCTCTTCTCACGCCATCTGCACCGGCCCTTAACATTTCCTTCTCACGCATGGATTCTCTATTGTTCTCTTCAATTCTAACGCCACTTTCCATGCCAGCCCTTAACTACTGTGACATGTAACAGTCACGCTTCCACTTTACTATATAAACCCTTCAACAGGGCTCTTTGTCTCTTCTCCTTAGCTTAGTTCTACCTACAGCTTGTTGCCTAGTTAGCACAAGCAATCCATTTACCTTGCTTCTTGTGTCTTCGCTCTACCATTAAGTGAGCGCTTCACTTGACGGCCCACCTACCTTTATGTGTCTAAACCCTTGACCCTTTGACCACTAGTCAAGCTAGGCAGTGGTTACCTTTGACCTGTCAACACCCTTGACGGTACCTTAGACCAAGCATCCCCATGGCTGGTCCTATGTCGTCGTATACATGAACAACTGAACCCTTGACCCTACTAGGCATTAGTAGGTTTGCATGCAACCTTACCAAAGGCCATACGTAACACAAACCAACATGTGACAAAGAGAGCCATAACGCACACACCTGGACCACCTAAACCCACTCCAAACAACCATGAATGTTCCTCCATCCATCTGAACCATCCCTTCATTGAGGACAAATCAAAATGCAACCTGCCAGTGGATATATTGGCAGTCACAGGTCCAAATCTTGCTGGGAACTTCGTGTTCTTTGCAGGCTCTCTGTGGATTTAGCATTCAAAGTCTCTTCGTTGCACATTCTCGTTGTTGTGTCCCGATGTGGCCTTAGTATTCCTGCAACTGTAAGGAACTTGTTGTGTCTGCGCACAACTGCCACCACTTCTCATTCCAAGTCGTAAATAGTCAAGTACTACCACTCACTGTCTCACTCCACCACCCTAGACCCATCATTTGTCACCATAGTATGCATCGTCTTAATCGTAGTCGCCCCATCACTCATTCATAGTATGCAAGAGTCATTCATTTCATCAACCTCATCATCACTCATTACACAACCACTGCTCTTCTCCCCTGGCTTTTCCCGATCCCCTTTGAACTCGTACTACCTCAATTCCAGCTCTAGACGCTGAGAACTATCTACACAACAATCTCAAAGCTCCTCCAATTTGTTCCTTGGTGACATGCTAGCCTTGTCCACTCTCCCCTAGCCATAGTTGTCTCCTCTCCAGGCTCAACATCGCTACAGCAGGATGGTGTTACGCGTGGCCGTGGGTATGGTCGTGCGTAGACCTACTAACGCCTAGTAGGGTTGAAAGGATCTGTCGCTCATGTCGATGACGACGTGAGACCAGCCATAGGGATTCTGGGTCGGGGTACCATCAAGGATGTTGATGGGTCAAGGGGTAACCGTTGCCTAGCTTGGCAAACGGGTCAAGGGGTCAAGGGTTAAGACATACTAAGGCAGTAGGGCCGAGTGTGAAGCGTTCACTTGATAGTAGAACGAAGACTGAGGAGTTAGGAACAGGTGGATTGCTAGTGCTAACTAGGCGACAAGCCGTAGGTAGAACTAAGCTAAGGAGAAGAAGTAGGACGCCCTATTGAAGGGTTCTTATAGTGAAACAAAGGCGTGACAGTTACGTGTCACAGTGGTTAAGGGCCGGCGTGGGAAGCGGCATTAGAAATAGAAGGCCAATGGCAAAACCACGCATGAGAAGGAAATGTTAAGGGCCGGCGCATACGGCGTGAGAAGAGCAGAAGGTAAAGAGTACCTGCGTGGTGGAGGATAAGCACGCTTACAAGATGAATGGAATGTCGTAGAATGACATGGAAAGAACGAGGTTAAGCGTGAGAAATGAAAAGTATTAGTCCGATATTGTAAGAGAAGAAAAAGCGTTCGTTCTGCGAGTGAATCGTAACAGACGGCTTTGTGCCAGTATTGATCCTGATCCTGCTTCCTCAGCAGCTTGGCCTTGTGCCCTCATTGTCATCCTCAAGGTTGTCATCTTGGGAACTTCGTGTTTAGCATATCTCCATTCCCATCCACAGTCATCTCTGCCATCTAGGCATGGGACTGATTTCGAGTTCACTCTATTTTGGTCTGCCTCTTTTCTACTACCAACACTACGTTCATCATGTTTGGACTGCCCATCCTTTTTGTGGGCGGGTCTCCAGGCATGTACCAGTCTCTGCTGCCTACTTTATATCGCTCTCATCTGCAGCTCCGTTAGAAACCTATACTCTTCCTGATGTGGTTTGTCACTCGCCGCATCTCTAATTATATTCTCTCCCTGGCCCAGAGTCAGATTCTAGTTGCTAGCAATTTTGATGCTTTGGGTTCTGCATCTGATGCTGGATGCAGCTGCTCGAACATCCTCATTTTCTTTCCCAGAAAAGCCTCAGTTCAAGCTGGGTACACAGCCCTGGTCATCCTGCTATACCAGGTGCACCTTCTGATGCTGTAAGCTTGTTCTGCACAATATGACAAGGTTTGTCTCTTCATGCTGCAACCCTTCCGTAGACACACCATTGAAAGTCAGTTTAGGTACGTGTTACGATTCGCTCGCAGGACGAACACTTTTTCCTTACTTTCTCTTTCGGACTAATACTTTTCGTTTCTCACACTTAAACTCATTCCTTCCATGTCGTTCTACGACATTCCATACATCTCGTAAGTGTGCTTACCCTCCACTGTGCAGGTACTCTTTATCTTCTGATCTTCTCACGCTGTATGCGCCAGCCCTTAATGTCTCTTTCTCTTGTGTGGTTTCGCCATTGGCTTCTCTATTCTAATGCCGCTTCCCACACTGGCCCTTAACCACTGTGACACATAACTGTCACACTTTTACTTCATTATATAAACCCTTCAACAGGGTCTCTCGTCTCTTCTCCTTAGCTTAGTTCTACCTACGGCTTGTCACCTAGTTAGTACTAACAATCTATCACCTTTACTCCTTGTGTCTTCGCTCTACCATTAAGTGAGCGCTTCACATTATGGCTTGCCCACCTTCGTGTGTCTCTACCCTTGAATCTCTGACCCGCTTATCAAGCTAGACAGCGGTTACCCCTTTGACCCGTCAACACCCTTGACGGTACCTTGACCCAGCATCCCCACGGCTGGTCCTATGTCATCGTATATATGAACGACCAGATACTTTGACTCTGCTAGGCATTAGTAGGTCTATGCGCGACCTCACCCATGGCCACGCATAATAGTACGCTTCATTTTCCAAGCGATCCGCATTGAGGACTTTGGGGATGTTTAGTGGCTTCATCGGATAACGGAATTTTCAGATGCATCCCTTGGAGACTGGGCATTGCCATGTCAACAATCCAAACATGGCCTTGGAGACCCTAAGTTGGCTAAGCAAGGGCGGGTGAAGAACCAAGGCAGAAGCAGACCATCATCACCTATTTTCTGCTGCCCTTTGCAGCTTGTTCTGATCCCGGCTAAAGCTGTGCTATGACACTGCCCTCTTTTTTGTTGCCATGAAATCCTGGTTTCTGGTTTCCAGCTTTCAGCTTCAATATGGACATTCCTCAAAGTAGACCTTTGACAAACTGGTAACTTTAAAAGAGTTCAAGGGGCTTTTTTGATGTGATGCCAGCTTCATTTGCTCTTGGGACCACATCACTCCCTTTCTCACCCCTGGCAATGCTTCTTGGCAATCTGGCAACACTTTACGACATCTACCTGGACTAACCAGGAGTCCTTTCTCAGCTTACTTGATGCGCAATGTGATGACAAAACCTTAGATTTCATGCAGCAGAGCGCTGGATGGGTCTGACCATAAAAGGTGGGACTTGCGTATGCAGTTTGGCCCACTAGAACTGCTCCAAGTGCTTCGCCTGCTCATTCCATGTCCTTTCCATGTCCCAACTGCAAGCGAACATTCAAAAGTGCCACAATCTGTAGCCATCACTACTGGAGCCAGCACTCCAAAATCCCCCCCATCGCTATGGCTAGCAAGGAATATGCCGTTGAATGGGATGGGGGTAAGCTGTGATGCCCTGTTGATCACTGCAGACGTTTCTATATGACCCAGGAGGCGTTTTTGAAACATGCAAAGATGGCACACAGAATCAAGGGCGAGCCATCAATATCATCACCACCTGCGACAGGGTTATCTCAACATAGCATCTCCAGCCAGTGGCTTTCTTTCATGTCATTTGGGAGTAAGTCAGATGTTTTTCTGCATCCACTCAACATCTTATTTACTCCTCTCCCAGAGAGTAAAATTGTGGATACTTCTGGGCAAGATTGTGGTGGTGAGGCTCCACCATCTGCAGCATCCAGTGTCACATCTAAGGGCAGGTCGCAGATTCCACTTGACCTGCTAGATGGTGGTAAGGGAATCTCAACATTGTCCTCAGGAAGAAATGCATACTGACAGCTGTCCTTCTCGATAGTGTCCACCTGCCAGGGTAATAATGCGGCTGCAGAGGTGGAAGAGTCTGCTACTGGCTGCTCAAGGCTCAGTCAGGGAGGTGAGTGTGACTCCATGTTTTTTGAAGCTGATGTGAAGCTTCATACTAACCCTTAGAGGAATTGTCTCTAGACACCCCTGGTGTGGCTAGCAAAGGTTTAAGCCTCTTATCCAATCTGGGGGACGCAGGTGAGAATATCTGATAATATATGAAAGAGACATCTGAAAGGCAGGCATTCCTAGGGTTCCCATTATTGAATGGCCCCATTCGCATATCTGAGATAAAAGATAGGCCTGCTGAGAGCAAGCAAATTTCAGGGAACAAGGGTAAGCTTATTGAGCATGCGCTTGCTTGCTTGGGGCTGCTGCTTGGGATAGGACACCAGAAGCTTCCTATGTCTACGTGTGCAAGGGTAACAACATCCATACCTCAGGTTCTGGATGCAAGGAAGCTTGCTTCCCAATTCTCCGATGCAGTCGCTGATCCAGTCATGAGCAAGCTAGTTGCCATCGGTCTAACTGCTGAGAACATCAAGAAGCTCAACAGCTTGGGAGAAGCAGTATTCATTTACACCTTAGGTGAGGGCTCGCAGTCAGCCCATCTCACAAATGCAGTTTCAAGGAACCTGTTATGATTTGCTCACAGAACAAACACCTTTTTCCTTCTTTCTCTCTCAGACTAATACTTTTCGTTTCTCACACTTAACCTCATTCCTTCCATGTCGTTCTACGACATTCTATACATCTCGTAAGTGTGCTTATCCTCCACCGCGCAGGTACTCCTTTTCTTCTGATCTTCTCATGCCGTATGTGCCGGCCCTTATGTCTCTCTCTCATGCGTGTTTGCCATTGGCTTCTCTATTCTAATGCCGCTTCCCATGCTGGCCTTTAATCATCGTGACACGTAACTGTCATGCTTTTACTTCGCTATATAAACCCTTCAACAGGGCCCTTCTTCTCTTTTCCTTAGCTTAGTTCTACCTACGGCTTGTCACCTAGTTAGTACTAGCAATCCATTTGCTTTACTCCTTGAGTCTTTGCTCTACCATTAAGTGAGCGCTTCACACTATGGCTCGCTCGCCTTCGTGTGTCTTTATCCTCAAACCCTCGATCCACTTGCCAAGCTAGGCAGCAGTTACCCCAGACCTGTCAATATCCTTGACAGTATCTTCGACTCAGTATCCCCATAGCTGGTCTTACGTTGTTGTCGACACAAACGATAGAACCTTTGAACCTACCAGGCGTTAGTATTACAGCTATATATTTTTCATCCTTACAAAGTGCATACGGACGCTTTCTTTATCAAGGGAAAACCCGACTTAGACACTGTGCTAGACATAGGGGATCTATGGGCCCTTCTAGATCAGTGGGCTTCACTTTGACCCTTCACCTTTCGCTCCACTGATCACGCATGAGTATTTAATGCATCGTGATCATCACAGACCTCACATCAGTCACCCCATTACTGTGATGTGATCCCTTATCTTTAATTACCGTTGACACCTTCCATTCCAACCACCCACAGCAGATCAACGGCTAGTAACCTCATGTATGTATTAATCTCCGTTACAGGCCGACTCCTCATGTTGATCATGTTGGGCCTAGGGGATGGACTTATGTAGATACTTATCTAGATCGGTATGCAACATGTATCTACACGTAGAATAGTATATAAAGCGAGACTGGACAGAGCTTAGTCTCCAGTCTAGTTCTCCTATTCCACTGCCTACAAAGCACTCCTAAGAATCCACTCAATGTCTAAGATAAATTGGTGATTGCCTACAACAATTGTAGTCGTGACAGTTAGTAGGTCTACGCGCAACCATACCCACGGCCATGCGTAATAGAACCTACCAATGATTGGCCTGCCAGAGAAAGATGTCAAGAAGCTCCCAACCATAGAGGGAGGGACATCATCTCTTCCTACCAGAAGTCAATACTCGGACAACAATTTGGACAATGCAGAGATTCTGTCTTTATCTTCATCTTTTACCAACAATCCATTTGACTCTTCTACATGGACTACCGAGAGAAACAGGCAGAGTCCACCTTCCATCTTGTCAATGGGCAAGAATTGGCCAGAACAGCTCATAGAAGGGGGGCCACTCCTCGGCAATATGGAACCACCTGCCATGCCTTTATGTCCGCTTAAGAAATTGCACCCATTTGAAACGCTCCCACAACCTAACAGCTCATGGATGGAATTTTCTGGGAAATGAAAGAGGATCATTCCTGAGAAAGAGGCAACCCCACGACCAGAGAAAAGGGCATAGCAGAATGATGTTGACTGCAAGAAAGATGAATTCTTGGTTGAGGACGATAGGGTCGCTCACTCGAGGCTGGATAAAGAACACTTGCGAGCCAGTGGAGAAATCCGGATAGATATCTTTCTTCATTGGGCCAACTAACCGATCATACTTATACCTTCTTTCAGTCTCAGCATACCATGGCACGTGAGATCTCAAGGCAGGGCTGTGCAGTCTATTCAAAGCATCCTCCATTCTTCACTTTGGACTCCATGTTGACAGCAGCAGATCTTATCGAGCCTGAGGTAACAAAAATACAGCAGGCAAAGAAGGCTAGTGCATTGTAGATTAATACTTCACCCTGGATTGACAAAACATGTACCAGTATTCGCTCCAATACCCCTCTCACTCCACACCAGCTCCTTTGACACCTATGTAGCATACCTCCTTGCTGTTGCATAGTTTGGGTGGTTCCTTGCTGAGGGCAAGCTAATCTAGGCTGGGGAAGGCAGCCCGTTTGGAATGCACACAAAAGTTGAACAAGTACATGCCCAGGTTACAGAATAAATGCATCTTCCATTTCATGCAAGTGGAGGAGCTGGTGCCTGATCATTTCCCCTTTTGCCAATACATGCAGGATCAGTCTGAGGGAAACTACTCGATCTTCAGGCGGTTGTTCAATTTCACCACCAAGTTTGAATACTGCTACTGCTGTGGGGCACCACAAGATCAGTAGAAAAATGGAGAGTGTCTGGTGTTTCACACATATTTGATATTTGGACAATGTGGCTACAACCATATTCTGTTCAGGACTGCATTCTGCATCTGGCAGAGTTCAAGCCTGAGGACAGAAATGATTCAGGATCTTGGTATTGTAGTTTCTATTTCTAGCCAAGAGGATTTTTCATAGTGGGTGCATGAAACTAAGGCTGCAGAGGGCAGGTACCACAATTGCTCCGAAGCTTTTCTTTGGTTCTGTGGGCAGTTGGAAAGATGTTGTCCATCCTTTTTCCTGTAAGAGTCTACACAGCTCCAGTATATGGCATGGTAAAGCCATGATAAAGCCTCAAAAAATCCAAGATATACAAATGCTGTGCATGCATCAGTGCGTGATATTTCGAGTTACAGCTGTGCAATATTGTCATAGTACTTTTTGAAAAAGCTACAGAAACCGGAAGCAGCAACACCCTCCCTCACCCTTTCATCTGAACCGTGTCAGCTGCATCCATGCTACATCAACCCGGCGCCAGCTGCATGCACCAATCTGAACCACATTGACACATCCCCATCGTCCTCATCATGTCAACCATGTCCATGTTGGATCAAACGCATCTCAAACGCATCCCTCTCGTCACTATCGCATCAACCACATCCCAACCTCATTGATCATCCTCCTTATCTTCATCATGTCCATGTTGGATCAAACATGTCCCCCCCTCATCCCCCTTGTCAACCGTGTCTGCTTCAGGCCAAACACATCTCAAATGCATCTGTTACGCGTGGCCTTGGGTAAGGTCGCGCGTAGACCTACGAGTGCCTAGGGACGAGGAGACGAGGGGGTTCTGCGCTACGGTTGAGAATATCCGTAGGGGGGGAGGGTCGGCCGTGGAGTTGCCGATCAGTGTCTACGAAGCGTGGTGCTAAGTAGTCAAGGTATCCTATGCCACACTGGCGGTAGGATTGAAGGTTTGAGGTGGACGCACGAAGCGCGAGAGAAGCGTCTTAATGCGAAGCGTTCACTCAAGTGTAGAACGAAGACACAAGGTAGATTGCTAGTGCTAACTAGGCGGTAGCCGTAGGTAGAACTAGGTTAAAGAAAAGAGATGAAACACCCTGTTGAAGGGTTTATATAGTGAAGAGAAAAGTGTGACGGTAACACATCACATGGTTAAGGGCCGGTGTGGAAATGGCGTGAGAAGAGCAGGAGCAAATAGCAAAACCACGCATGTGAAAGAGGCGTAAGGGCCGGCGCATATGGTGTGAGAAGATCAGAAGATGCACGAGTACCTGTGCGGTGAGGGATAAGCACGCTTACGAGATATATGGAATGTCGTAGAACGACGTGGAAGGTAGTGAGGTAAGCGTGAGAAATGAAACAAGTGTCAGTTCGTAATGTTAAGTAAAGAAAAAGAGTAAACCCTGCAGCGAATCGTAACAGCATCCCTCTCGTCGCTATTGCGTCAACCATGCCCCAGCCTCATCCTCCTTGCCCTCATTGTGCCAACCATATCTGCATTGAATCAAACATATCCCAAAGGTATCCCCCTCATGGCCATCGCATCAACATGTCCCAGCCATGTCCTTCTCGTCCTCATCAAGTTAGCCATATCCACGCTGGGCCAAATGCATCTCAAATGCGTCCCCCTTGTCCTTACCATGTCGTGTCTGTGTTGAACCAGATGCATCTCAACTGCATCCTCCTTGTCGCCATCACGTCAACTACATCCCAGCCTTGTCCCTCTTGTTTTCACCATATCAACTGTCAATTATAACCGTTACACCACACTGAGGCCAGAACGGCCCAAGGCACCCATACGGTTAGTGTCATAGACAGCTCACACAACAATTCGAACCACCCCGACAACCCTATTTATGACCTACATGACACCATTAACAATGACCTACCGCCGATGTCAATCAGTGACGTCGAAACTGCTGGGACCACATACCAGGTCAATGAGGACTCCCTGCATACTCTGATGCCTCACTTGTCCCCATTTTAGGGGGTCTAATCTAAATAAATCAAGGTTATACCTGGGTCCATCCTACAAATAATGTACAAAAATACGCAAATGCACCAATGTTGGAAATGCAAGATCATCATAAAAGAATACTATGCATATGTGATAATGTCAGAATTGCGTAGTAACAGAAACAAGAATATATTATGAATAACAATAAATGAAATGCACAAACCCCCACTCAGTGGATATGCATACACTTATTACACAATCTAAATATAACAATGAAAACATATATGCAAATGTGACAATGTTGGAATTGTGCAACCATCATAGAGAAATGTGCGCATATGCGCTGATGTCGGAATTGTGTAGTAACATATTGTAACTGACATATATAACTATATAACAATAAATGAAATGTGCAAACCCACATATAGTGGGTATGCATACACTTGACACACCTTCTATATATGACAATGAAAACATATACGCAAATGTGCCAATGTTGGATATGCACCAACAGAACTTATGTATAAGTTACATCCATACATAAGACAACAAAGAATGTACTCAAACCAAGAGTATAGCTGGGCAAACTTAGAAATCAAACTAAGAAGCCTATTCAGGGGTAGGAATGTCAAAGATAGAGCTATCAAAAGATCAACAAAATGAAACAAGGAACCAATCAGCCAATTGATGACTTCCTTGTCAAATGGTATGCAGAGTTCAAAAAGGCAGAATTGGAAGACTCACACAAAGTCTATCTTCTCAAACAAAACACAAAAAGATATCTTACAGACTATATATGGAAGAACAACCTAAGGAAAGAAATAGTCCATGAAATGATGTCAATACTTTGAGAAGTAGAAAATCACCTCAAAGCACTTGACCTTATTAGAGGAAGAACACAATCAGGATTCAGATCTTACAAAAGGGAAAAAGATCCAAATGCAATGGATATATCAGTGGCACAGAAAGGTGCCAAATTATGTTATAACTGTGGCAAAATAGGGCATTTCACTAAACAATGCAAGAAGCCCAGTATAAAGTGTGACCTATGTGAATGAAGCAATGGTCACAAGAAAGACTATCAAAAAAGGCAGATAAGGCAAATGTCTTTGGATGGCATTAAAAGCACTGACCATATTTACACACCCAGCACTCAAGCTGAAAAAGGAAAAGGATGTGACCCCACAGCTACCATAAGGGGCATGTCATTTGAAGAAGCAAGAGTGTTCTTCAGGAATGTTGAAAATGCCAAAAATAAGAAGTTGACAAAAGGCATAGCCTAGATTCAGGAACTGGGTTTAATCTAGGCAAAGATAAGCATAAGCAGGTACACTTTCCAATGGACAATCACTTTTCTAGTTTACATATTTATGATACAGAGGTAGCTCCCCCTTCTATCATTTCATATTCTTCTTTGCCAACAGAGGAGTCCTCTCAGAGACTTGGCCAGGGCATCACACCAGTGCTTAATTCCACTAAACAGAAAGCTAACCCTTTGATCTCACCTGCAGATTCCCAGATGAAGGAATCTTTTGCAGATCACTTGAAATAGATAACAAATTAAAAATGAAGATAAATGTAAAAACCAGAAACACTGATCAAGATTTCACTTCAGTATCAGCTTTACTGAACTTGGGCATGAACTGCATCTTTGTTGATAATATATTTGTAGAACAGCAAGCACTCCCTCTCAGACAACTCACCCAGCCACTCACAGTCTATAATGTGGATAGCATACAAAATGAAGCAGGTAAGATCATACATGTTACAATGCTCTTGCTAGATTATAAATGACACAGTGAAGTAACTACTCTCTATACTTGTAATAGTGAGGGAGCTGAGCTAGAAAACCTATCTGTATAATGAGCAAGACAGGTAATCTGATCAGTCAAGGGTGACAGATAGATATAATGAGGGGCATAGGAAGGAACTCTTGAGTTGCTCTGATAATGGGGGATAGAAGAGACAGCTTGCTATGACTGTTTATTCACAAAAGAGGCTGGATCCTTTCGGGCAAGAGTAGGAAAGTATCAAGGTGGAACAACTTAGGAAATATCCCCAAGTGTTCCATGTATTAAATACTACTGGTATAGTAGGAGATACAAAGTTCTAAGTCAGCTAGGTAGTGGGTAAGGGTGTAGGATATGATGTAAGTGTGGAGTAGGGCAGTGTACATGCTGGCTAAAGTGAGGTAAATATGAAAGGAATGGAAGGGTGATAGTGAAAGAATAGATCTAGAGCATGATAATTAAGGGAATGTATGTAAAGTGAGGCATCTAGATCAGCGATGTCATAATGACATCATATCTTATCTAATCAGTAAGAAAGTGTAAGGAATAGAGAAGAGAGTGATCATAGATATGATCATGGTGAGATAAGATTAGATAAAGAGAAAAAATGTGAAAATGTTAGTAGCACGAAATCAATTCATAACACATAGAGTGTTGCATCTACGAGTTCTGTAGGCAACCACTTGAATACTAAACATCGAGAGAATGCCATTCTAAAGTACTACTTATAGAAGAGAACAAAGAGAACTAGACTGGAGACTGAGCTCCATCTAGTCTTGCTTTATATACTATACTACTGTAGATACATGTTTTGCATTGATTTAGATATATATCTACATAAGTTTATCCCCTAGGCTCAACATGATCAACATGAGGAGTCAGCCTATAGTGGGGATTAATACATACATGAGGAATACTTGTCATTGTTCTGCTGCAGGTGGGTGGAATGGAAGGTGTCAATAGTAATTGAAGATAAGGGATCAAATCACAGTGATGGGATGACTGATGTGGAGTCTATGATGATTATGAAGAATTAAATACTTCCTATGATCTACATATGAGGCAAAAGTGAAGAGCAGAAGGTGAAATCCATAGATCTAGATAGGGCTCAAGGATCCCCTGTGTCTAGCATAGTGTCCTTGTCAGGTTTACCCTGATAAGATAATAAGAAAGCATCTATATGTGCAAGGTAAAAGGATGAAAATTATATAGCTATAACATAGAGAAGTGGTCAAGGCAGAAGTCACTAGTTTGGAAAAGAATCAAATGGTGATCAGCTACTCTTGGCTAAAGAAATACAACTTAAACATCAACTGGAAATTTGGGAAAATAAAACTTAGGAGTTGCAAAAAAGAATACTGGGAACTAAGAGACAAAAGCATCTATCATAGGCTATTAGAGAAAGAAAAGCAGAAAGCTCAGTATAAAGTCTATGAAAGAATAAAAACATTGAATAAGGAAGAATATTAAAAACAAGAACATAATATCAGAATAGGACAAGCAGTGGTTGAAAAGCTTAAGTCCTTTATAGATCAAAAGAAATCCACTGCAGAACTGATATCAGAATGCTACTGTAAATATCTAAAAGTCTTTAAAGAAAAGGCATCCACATGAATGCCTACATGTTAATTTTGGGATCATATCATAGATCTTAAGGAAGACATTCAACCAAAGAAAGGAAGATTTATACCCCTGAGCACAGATGAACAGAAGGAGGTATTAGATTGGCTAGAAGATCAGTCATCTAAAGGATATATTAGACCTTCCAAATCACCTCAGATATCACCAGTCTTCTTCATACCAAAGAAAGATGGTCAAAAGTGCATGGTACAAGATTATTGATATCTAAACTCACAGACTGTGTGAAACAATTATCCTCTCTCTCATATATTGCAACTCATAGATCAATTAAAGAAAGTAAAGCTATTTACCATATTGAATATCAGATGGGAATACAACAATGTACACTTCAAAGAAGGTGACAAATGAAAAGCAGCATTCATCACATATAAAGGATCCTTTGAACCTCTGGTTATGTTTTTTGGATTATGCAATTCACTAGCCACATTTCAAACCATGATAAATGAGCTATTTGCAGACATGGAAGAAATAGTGGTAATATACATAGATGATGTCATGAGCTTCACAAAGACAGACAATGAAAACATGCCAAAATAGTAAAGAAAGTATTAAAGTGTCTAGAAGAGAATGACCTCTTACAAGTTAGAGAAATGTCACTTTTTTAAGAAGAATGTTAATTATTTGGGGATGGTTGTAGGACAAGACAGGATCAAGATAGATCACAAGAAGGTTGATGCCATCTTATATTGACTAGCACCTGTTGTGTCTACAAGTTCTGTAGACAACCACTTGATACTAAACATCAAGAGAAGACTACTTAGGATGTAACTTGGTAGAAGAAAACAAAGAGAACTAGACTGAAGACTGAGCTCTGTCCAGTCTCACTTTTTATACTATTCTATGTGTAGATATATGTTGTGTATCGATCTAGATACATATCTACATAAGTCATTCCCCTAGGCCCGACATGATCGACATGAGAAAGTTGGCCTGTAGTAGAGATTAATTAGTACATGTATTTACCAGCTGTTGATCTGCTGTGGGTGGGTGGAATGGAAGGTGTCAACCATAATTAAAGATAAAAGATCCATCACAGTGATGGAGGTGACTGATATGAGGTCTATAATGATCACAAAGTATTAAATATGTGTTGTGATCTGTGGGGTGAATGTGAAGAGCTAAAGGTGAAGCCCACTGATCTAGAAGGGCCCATAGATCCCCTGTGTGTAGCAGTGTCTATGTCAGGTTTTTTTTCCTTGATAAGATAACAAAAGTGTCCATATGCACAAAGTAAAGGGTGAAAAATATATAGCTGTAACAGCACCCTCTAATGTAAAAGGAGTGCAAAGCTTTTGCAGTCTCATCAATTACTATCATTATTTTATTCACATGGGGACAACCTCAGCAAGATGCTTTTAATAAACTAAAAGAACACTTCACCACAGCCCCAATCTTAGCCAATCCAGACATTAATTATCAATTCAAATTGGAAACAGACCCATCAGACTATGCCACAGGGGCAGTACTATCTATTCTCAAAGAAAATAAATAGCATCCAGTCACATACAGCTCACACTTGATGTCACCAGAAGAATGTAATTATCCAATAGCTGATAAATAGATGTTGAGCATCATTAGGGTGCTGGAGCAATGGTATCATTATCTAGAAGGAACAGAATATCCATTTGAAGTGTGGAATGATCATGCAAACTTCAATACTTTAAGAAAGCACAAGACTTGTCCAGAAGACAAGCCAGATGGGCGCTGTATCCATTAAGATTCAATTATACATTCATGTACAAACTAGGATCATCAAATGCAAAGGTAGATGTACTCTCTAGAAGAGAGGATCATGCTGAGGGAATAGAAGATGATAATAAAGGAATAACTATGATCTCCCCAGAGTGGATAAGGATAATATCATTCAAAGTTGCAATCTACAGTAAAGGGGTACAGCTACAACAAGATATATTTAATGAAACATGTCTTTTGATGGAGACAGAAGTGCAGAAGCTAATGAGCTTCTTTACCAAGAAGGAAATCAGTTATATGTTCCAGTCAAAAACAGAGATAGAAAAGATCTACAGATCAAAACCCTTAAATTATGTCATGACTCACCTATGGCAGGTCATCCTGGAAATGAAAAGACTATTGATCTAGTCTTATATTATTATTGATGGCCAGATGTCACTGTTGTGACTACAATCTTTGCAGGGCAATCACTATCTCTAAATGTCAAGTGGAAGAACTATCTTAATGCTGGACTGTAGGAGAGGAACAAAGAAAACTAGACTGGAGACTGAGCTTCATCCAGTCTTGCTTTATATAATGTTTCTACTGTAGATGCATGTTGTGTATCTATCTAGATCCATATCTACATACATAAGTCTATCCCCTAGGCCCAACATGATTAACATGAGGAGTTGGCCTATAATGGAGATTAATATATACATGAGGATATCAGCTGTTGATCTGCTGCAGGTGGGAGGAATGGAAGATGTCAACAGTAATTAAAGATAAGGGATAACATGACAGTGATGGGATAACTGGTGTGAGGTTTGTGATGATCACAAAGTACTAAATACATGCTATGATCTGTGGGGTGAAGTGAAGAGTTGAATGAGAAGCCCACAGATCTAGAAGGACTGATGGATCCCCTATGTCTAGCATAATGTCTGGGTCAGATTTTCCCTTGATAAGATAACAAGAAAGTGTCCATATGCACAGAATAAAGAGTGAAAAATATATAGCTGTAACAGTCACAATATTTATCAAAGACTATATATTTCATTGTGATTGATGTGCATGAATGAAACCTTCCAACTAGCCTAGCTCTGATTTACTCCACTCTTTAGAAGTCCCTAGTGGACCCTGGTAGGACATATTAGTTGATTTTGTTACAGATCTGCCAGAAAGCAATGGATCAGACAGTATCTTAGTAGCTGTAGATCACTTCTCAAAAGAAGTAGTGCTTATTACTTATTTATTGCAAGATGATGTCTGCCATCAAGATAGCAAGTCTCTACCTATGTCACATCTTTAAGCATCATGGAATCTGTCCATCTATTGTGTCCAATTGAGAACCGCAGGTCGCTTCACAAGTCAAATAATGTCTATCTACAGCGCATCATCCTCAGCCAGATGGTCAGACAGAAAGGATGATCAGAGATATTCCACAGTATTTAAGAATGTTCTGTGCAAAGCATCAAGGTGATTGAATACAATAGTTGCCAATCACACAATTCAGCTATAATTCTAAGAGGCAAGCCTCAACAAAGAAGTCTCCCTTTGAAGTCACTTATTTCTACACTCCATGCATAGGAGTAGAACCCATTGCATCCTCATCCAAGACACCAGCTGCTGATGAATTCCTGTCAAACCTACATGATGTGATAGAGAAGACTAAATTAATTCTAGAACAAGCTTAGCTATGCATGAAGCACAAGCTGATAAACATAGAAAGAAGACTCCTCCCTATAATGTTGGAGACAATTTGTGGTTATCCACAGATAACTTAAAGTTGCCACATGTAAGTCACAAGCTCACAGAGTGATGGTTAGGTCCATATGACATCATCATGCTAGTCAGGGATAATGCAGTAATCCTTTGCTTGCCATCCTCTATGTGAATCCATTCAACTGTTAACATAGGGTTACGCCTTATAAAGAAAGGCTTCAGGGACAACCTGTCAATGCTCCTGGCCCTATACAGGTAACCTAGGATCAAGATGATTTATATGAAATAGAAAGGATCATTGCTAGTAGATTCAAGGGTTGTTGCCATGAATACCCATTTCAATGGCTAGACTATGATGAGATAGATTGAACTTGGGAACCAGAAGATCATCTTCTACCAGGTGTGCTTGAAGCCATCATCAATTTCCACAGGGAGTATCCTTCTACACCTTGAAGGTTGCAGATGTCTCATTTAGCATTTATATGATGCTTTCACAAATACAAGGATCTAACTCTTCCATCAACACACCCTTTTGATTGCCTGGAAGTTGATCCTTAGGCACAGGATAGTGTTACAGCTATATATTTTTCACATATGGAGACTTTCTTGTTATCTTATCAGGAATAACCTGACTAGGACACTGTGCCAGACATAGGGGATCCTCAGGCCCTATCTAGATCTGTGGGCTTCATCTCTACCTTTTCATTCTGTACCCACAGATCATAGCACATATTTAATCTTTGTAAGCATCACAGACCTCACATCAGTTGCCCCATCACTGTGATGTTAATCCCTTATCTCCTCCCACCAACAGCAGATCAACAGCTAGTATCCTCATGTATGTATTAATCTCTGTTACAGGCTGACTCCTCTTGTTGATCATATTGGGCCTATGGAATGGACTTTTGTAGATATGTATCTAGATTGATACAAAACATGTATCTATAAGAAGATTAGTATGTAAAGTGAGACTGGACAGAGCTCAGTCTCCAGTCTAGTTCTCTTGTCCTCTTACCTATAGTCCACTCTTAAAATAATCCTTCCACTTGACATTTAGAGATAGTGATTTCTCTGCAAAGATTGTAGTCACAACAAATGGAGGAAAGCAGTCAGTGGACCCCTTGGCAAAGACTGATGCTGTTACGCGTGGCCTTGGGTAAGGTCACGTGTAGACCTACTAACGCCTAGTAGGGTCGAGGGTTCAGTTGGTCATGTAGACAGTGATGTAAGACCAGCCGTAGGGATGCTGGATTGAAGGTACCGTCAAGAGGGTGTTGACGAGTCTAGGTAACCGCTGCCTGGCTTGACTAGCAGGTCAAGGTTTCGAGGGTAAAGACACACGAAGGTGGGTGGGCCGAGTGTGAAGCACTCACTTAACGGTAGAGCAAAGACATGAGGAGCAAGGGTAAATGGATTGCTAGTGCTAACTAGGTGACAAGCCGTAGGTAGAACTAAGCTGAGGAGAAGAGACGAAAGGCCTTGTTGAAAGGTTTATATAGTGAAGTAGAAGTGTGACAGTTATGTGTCACAATGGTTAAGGGCCAGCATGGGAAATGGCATTAGAAATAAAAAGGCCAATGGCAAAACCATGCATGAGAAAGAGACGTTAAGGGCCAGCACATGCGGCGTGAGAAGATCAGAAGAAGAGAAGTACCTGTGTGGTGGAGAATAAGCACACTTACGAGATGTATGGAGAGTCGTAGAACGACATGGAAGAAATGAGGTTAAGCGTGAGAAACAAAAAGTATTAGTCCGATATTGTAAGAAGAGAAAAAGTGTTCATCCTGCGAGTGAATCATAACATTACCCCCTTAGTAACCTGAAGTTATGGCGAGGATTCCTTACAAGTCCCTAAAAGCAGGTCACGGGGAGCCAGTGATGTTGGCGTAGCCAACATCAACTAGTTCATCTTCATCTTCATAAGGAGATGGGGTGCGAGGAGAAGAGGGCGCGGGATGGTAAGAATTTTGAGAAGAGGAGGATGACTGACAAGAGGTACAGCATGGAGTGGCCCGATGGATGATTTGCCCGTTGTGGAATGTGGCTTGAGGGTGGTGAGGTGTAGACGTGGATAAGGACTGAGTACGGGGGGAGGTGAGGCGAGAGGATCCTGGACAACGGGCAAGAGAGTGACTGGGTGCTCGTCGGAGGCATCCCGTACGGACATGTTGCTGACAGGATAGCTGGGTATGTCCGAGGCAGTGGCACTGGAAGCACTGTTGATTGAAACGAGGATGTCCTGGGTATACATGATCTCTATCATTACAACTGGTCCACCAGTCATTGAGGGTTTGCCTGTGAATGGGTGATCCATCTCTCAGGACTTCATTCCCAAGTCCTTGACCAGTGGCGGCTAGATCTTGGAAGTGGTTATTGACGTTGAGGAGGAAGGTATCATAGCCCATCTGGAAGGCATGAGCATACAACTGATAGTGCGCATGATAGATAAAGTCCTGCATGGTCCTACCAAGCGTGGTGTGAGGAAAGATCGGGCCAGAGCCAGAGATGAAAGCGGTGATGTGATTCAATTGCATCGCAGTTTTGAACCAAGTAAAGATGGGCGAGCCATCGGAGGAATAAACACTAATAGGGACACGAAGACAATCATTAGACATTAGTGAATGGAAGCGAACATAATTCTCATCAGTGAATTGTTCTTCCCAAAGCTGATTGGTGTGGCAGTGAGCAGAGACGTCTAAGGGTACTTGGGAGTCCCATCCTGAATGGGCAACGAGGGAGTACGAGCTAGGTGTGTGGATGAGCTGTGGGCGGTGAATACCTAAGAATGAGGGGGATCCAGGGAAAGGTTCCCGATCAGGCGGAGGGGTATACGATGGCGAGGACTGGATCCTGCCCAAGACGGGGGAGACATGAGAGCGGGGAACATCGCCAACAAGAGTGGCGAAGTTGACAGGTTGAGAGGTGGCGGGGCGAGTAGGAGAGATCCTCTCAGGGTCAGTAGTGGGAAGACAGATGGTGTTGGGGTTGGTAGAGGGTGCGGCGGCAGGGGTGTCGACATTGGTGAATTCGATAGCCATTAGAAGAAGGTGGAATGGGTTTATCTGTGGCGTGATGGACGAGCGGATGAGAGAGAGAAAGCACGGGGGTGTCATCTTTTATAATCGTCGAGTAACTCCGACGAATGTTTCAAGTTCCGCTCAGGTTCCCAAGATTCTTCCTTGTCGGAGTACCCTTTTCATTGGATCAGGTACTGATGGGCCGACGGCATTCCTCGGTGCCATATGATTCGTTCAATTTCATATTCCTCTTGTCCTTCAACAAGATCCAGAGGCGGTGAGGGGAAATTCGGGCTGTGTACATTGTTTTCGTGATAGGGCGATAATAGGGAAGCATGGAATGTGTTGTGAATTTTCCACGTTTGTGGAAGTCAGAGGCGATAGGAGATGGGGGAGATGATGTTAGAGATAACGAAGGGGCCTTCGTGTTTTGCGGCGAACTTTGAATCTTGGATGGACCTTTTAAGATTCCTGGCTTCCAGCCAAACTCGCTGCCCTTTCTCAAAAGGCATGAATTTCGACTTGGACCTGGACGCCATGACTTGCCATGCAAGTTCATGGGAGGTGAGGGCTTCATCTCAAAGGGCAGTGAGCATCTTGAGATGGGATTCAACGGTGGGGATGTTGGTTTTGGCAATGACGAAGGGTAGGGCATGGGGTTCATACTCCATCATGAGGTAGAATGGGGATTTGCCGGTGACTGAGTGGGGATGGTGATTATGTGTGAATTCCGCATGAGAAATGTGATTGGGCCAAGTAGAAGGGTGATCTCTGCAGTAGATGCAAAGATACGTTTCAACTTCCTGATTGACGCATTCAGTTTCGCCATCGGTCTGTGGGTGGTAGGCTGTGGAGAGGAAAAGATCGTAGTTTAGGAGTCGGCTGAGTTTCTTTGTGAAGGTGGAAGCAAATTGTGGTCCACAGTCAGAGATGACTTTGTCATAGAGACCAAAGCAGAGGTAGACTTTGTGGAAAAAGAGCACTGCTACGCCCTCAGTGGTGATAGTCTTCTTTGTGGGGCAAAGAATTACCCCCTTAGTAAGGCCATGGTCCACCATGACCAATAATGAGTCAAATTCCCTGGACATCAGGAGGTCGATGATCAGATCATAGGAGATCTGTTGGAAGGGGTGGGAGTAAGAGGACGGAATGGGAATGAGCGGGGGAACAGTAGGGTGGTGTTCATCTTATTGCACTGACAGACAGCACAGCCCTCAATGTAGGAGCGGACGAAAGAGGCAAGGCCCGGCCACCAGAATTCAGAGGCGACAAGTTGGCGAGTTTTAAGGAAGCTGGGGTGGCTGGCGGAGTCATGGTCATGGGAGTGCTGGATGACAGCGCGGCGAAGGTCACGGTTGGGAGGAACATAGATGCGGCCTTGGTACTGAAGGACGCCGTCAAGGTATTGCCAATCAGAGAGGCGAGAGTGGAAAGTGGGGGGAAGAGAGCCATTGATTTCCTGCAGCTTGTAGAGAACAAGGTCATCGGAGGCGGAGGCGATGTGATTGGAAAGGGCAGAATTGATGAGACGAACAAAGAGGGCATTGGGGAGGAGGATAACCCCAATATTTTCGGAGTCTGCGTGAGGAAGAAGGTCCGGTTGTTGGAATAGGGCATCAGGGCCGGTGAGCTGAGCGCCAGGAACGTGGGTGGTGGAATAGTCGTAATCAGCAAGGTCAAGGAGCCAGCAGGCTTGACAGCGATTGAGGTCTTGGGGGCGGCAGAAGTACATCAGATTCTTGTGATCAGAGAATACTTTGATGGGGAAGGGAGAGCTATGGAGGTACTGTCTTCATGCTTTGAAACCGCGTATGACGGCCAAGAGCTCCCTGTCATGGATGTCATAGTTGCATTCTGAAGAAGAGAAGGATTGTGATAAGTAAGAACAGGGGTGCTAGTCCCCGTTCACATCGGTTTGTAGTAGAATACCACCCGACGTGTATTTAGAAGCGTTGGTGGCCATGGCAAAAGGTTGTGAGATGTTGGGCATAAAAAGAACAGGCTTACAGAGGAACAACTCCTTTAGTTGTTCGAAAGTGGTTTGTTGTGCAGAATTCCAAGTCCAAGGCATAGTCTTTTTGGTGAGGTCGATGAGCGGGCGGGCGATATTGGAATAGCCGGGGATGAATCATCTATAGAAATTAGCGAAACCTAAGAAGGAACGGACGTCTTTGACTTTCTGTGGCATAGGCCACTTGGCGATCCCATCTAGCTTGATGGGGTCCATAGTGAGTTGCCCCTTTTTGACAATCATCTGGAGGTATTCGACCTCGGAAACAGCGAATTGACATTTCTCCAGCTTGAGATGGAGGCTGAGTTCCATCATCCGTTGGAGAACGTGGCAAGTGTGTTCAGTGTGGGTTGTGTTGTCTGGGGAGAAGATAAGGAGATCATCCATGTAAATAACTAACCATCCTTTAGCGATCATATCGCGGAAGAAGTCATTTATAAATCGTTGGAACGTTGCGGGGGAGTTAGTCATTCCAAAGAACATTACCATGGGTTCGAAGAGTCCTTTGTGAGTGAGGAAGGTACCTTTCCATTGGTGTCCATCCTTTATATGTACATTGTTATACCCCTAGCATACATTGAATTTGGTGAAGACATGGGCTCCTTTGAGTTTGTCGAGGAGGTCGGAGATCAGTGGTAGTGGGTAGGCATCGTGAACAGTATGTTCATTGAGATACCAGTAGTCTTGGCAAGGACGGAGTTTGCCGTCTTTCTTCTTGACGAAGAAGAATAGCGACGCTTGAGGGGAATTCGAGGGGTGGATCTTGCCAGCGACAAGATTTTTGTCAAGAAAGTCTTCTGTGGCTTTCTTTTCATCAGGGGTGAGTGGGTAAAGTTTGTTGATTTTCGGGGTGAACGAGTCTTTGACATTGATCTCATAATCGTAAGATCGGGACAGAGGAAGGGAGTCAGCGGATTCTTTGGCGAAAACTGGGGTGAAGTGTTTGTATACATCTGGTAGGGTGACTTTTGGTTTTGCCTTCTCAGCAGCAGCTGTGAGTTCAGTGGCGGTGGTAAGCTTGGCAACAAGCTTCGGATGGGTCTGGTGGTAACGTGATCCCGATTTTAGGACTCATTGGCAAGAGTTGTTGTATAGTGCACGTTGGACATAGAGGTTCCCATCGGGCATGTCAAGGAATGTGGAAAGGGTATGGTCGGGAATGGTTTCGACCATGACATGGCGGGGTGGTTTCGAGGGAGGTGTTCGAGGTTGGGCATCATCATGTCATTTGAGGTCGGTGACATGGATATGATAAAGGGAGGCAGACTTATCTACCACTTCAGGAATGTTGATCGTCTGCGACGACCAGTCGATAGAGGAGTTCATAAGTCGTAACCAAGGCATCCTGAGAATCACATTTTTGGACCCACAGTGCATCATGTGAAAGTGTATGTGTTGGGCAATTCCATCAATGTTGATGAACAAAGAGGTAGTATAGCGTATTGCCCCTTTGGCGTTTGGTGTTTGATCTACATTGTTGACTGGGATCGGGGTCGGGAGTTTGTTGAGGAGGAGTTGGTGTTTCCTGGTGAAGTTCCAGTCAAGGCAGTTGATGTCTGCCCTGCTGTCAATGAGGGCACGAGTGTCGACAGTTTTCATAGTGTGCAAGGGGTCGATGAGTTGAAGGGGAATACACATCGATTTCTTGGATGTGGATACAAGTACAGGTGCACATGTAATAGGAGAAACTACTGACATTGAGGCAGTGTTCCATTTCAAAAATCCTGGAAGGTAAAGGCGACACAAGACACCTTAGGTTCTTCATCGTTGTCTTCGTCATCTATCTCTTGTAGTCAAGGGACTTCTTCTTCATCCATGACTTCCACTTCTATGACCTTCCGAACGACCTTCTTTGGCCTTGAGGTGTTTGAGGTAAACGTGGGGCATGTGGTAGCCCAGTGTCCTTTCTGGCGGCAGCGGAAGCACCTGCCTTCTTTGTGACATTGCTCTCGCTCGGTGGGGGTGAGTCATTGGAGGCAGACGGTGTCAACGTCCATGGTGTTGGAGTCTTTGGTGGGGGTGGAGGCGGTGTACTGATGGTATGTGTGTCGAGTGGGGGTATTGTGGCAAGCGACAATCTCCCTAGCACACTCCATTTGGGTTTGGAAAGTGACGGCCTTCTTCAACCAGGTGTCTATGGTGGTGAGGACTACCTCCATGGCCAAGATATGGTGCATAAGGGCATCGGGGATGGTGGCTGAGTAATAGCTGATAAGGACGTTGTTGTCGGTGATGCCAGCGATGGCGCAATGGTTCTGGAACTGAGCATTGTACTCAGTTAACAAAAGGGAGTATCCACCATTCTTAGTGGTGGTCATATGTTACGCGTGGCTGTGGGTATGGTCGCACGTAAACCTACTAACGCCTAATAGGGTCAAGGGTTCAGTCGTTCATGTCGACGACGATGTAAGGCCAGCCATGGGGATGCTGGGTCAAAGGTACCACCTAGAGTATAGACGGGTTTGAGGGATAACCGCTGCCTAGCTTGACAAGCGGGTCAGAGGGGCAAAGGGTGGAGACACACGAAGGCGGGCGAGCGTAGTGTGAAGCGCTCACTTAATGGTAGAGTGAAGACTCAAGGAGTAAAGGTGATGGATTGCTAGCACTAACTAGGCGACAAGCCATAGGTAGAACTAAGCTAAGGAGGAGAAATGAGATTCCCTGTTGAAGGGTTTATATAGTGAAGTGAAAATGTGACAGTTATGTGTCACAAAGGATAAGGGCCAGCGTGGGAAGCGGTGTTAGAATGGAGAAGCCAATGGCAAAACCATGCGTGAGAAAGAGACACTAAGGGCCGGCGCATACAGTGTGAGAAGATCAGAAGAATAGGAGTACCTGTGCAGTGGAGGATAAACACGCTTACGAGATGTATGAAGTGTCGTAGAACGACATGGGAGGAATGAGGTTAAGCATGAGAAATAAAAAGTATTAGTCTGAAGGAGAAAGTAAGGAAAAAGTGTTCATCTTGTGAGCAAATCATAACATCATGTGGGTAGTGGTGAGCCAGGCAATTGCATTGCCGGTAGTATCATAGTGTTTGAACGCCAAGATAAAGGCCTCCTGGAAGTCAGACCATGAGCCCATCAAAATCGAGCCATCGGATGCGATCTTCGAGGCTCGGAAGGTATTGGCCCATGTGAGTGCAGGGCCTCTGGTCATATATGAGAGCGTGAAGGTAATGCGCTTCAGGTCGGTGGGGTACACCTCAGCATTGACGTTGAAGTAGAAGGCGACGGAGTTGAGCCATTGCTTGGCTGTCTTGTAATCACCATCGTATTTGTCTGAGGTACCGATGCGAAGTTTGAGGGGTTTGGTAGTCATAGTGGATGATGGAGAACAAGGGATTGGGGGAAAGATGTGGCCAGTTTGGCATCTGGGTGTTGGAGACAGGGGAGTCTGAGGACGGGGTATCTGCAAAGAAGCAGAGAAACTGTGGGCAAGGTCGCAAGTAGCGAGTTCTTCATCCGAGTCTAATAAAGGCTTGTTGGGGTCTTCGTCCCAATATGCTTGGTTGGGATCGTCGGGGATGTCAGAGGAGTCAGAGTGTGAGGTGTATAGAGGTTCTTGGGGATTCCAATGCAGATCAGTGGTTCGAGTGTTTCGGTGGGAAGCTATGGTGGGCAGCGTAAGTGATAGTACCCAAACAAGGGAGTAGCTTAGTTCTTTTGTTACACATGGCCTTGGGTAAGGTCGCGCGTAGACCTACTAACACCTAGTAGGGTTGAGGGTTCAGTTGGTCATGTAGACAACGATGTAAGACCAGCCGTAGGGATGCTGGATTGAAGGTACCGTCAAGGGGGTGTTGACGGGTCTAGGTAACCGCTGCCTGGCTTGACTAGCAGGTCAAGGTTTCGAGGGTAAAGACACATGAAGGTGGGTGGGCCGAGTGTGAAGTGCTCACTTAATGGTAGAGTGAAGACATGAGGAGCAAGGGTAAATGGATTGCTAGTGCTAACTAGGTGATAAGCCATAGGTAGAACTAAGCTGAGGAGAAGAGATGAAAGGCCTTGTTGAAAGGTTTATATAGTGAAGTAGAAGCGTGACAGTTATGTGTCACAATGGTTAAGGGCCAGCATGGGAAATGGCATTAGAAATAAAAAGGCCAATGGCAAAACCACACATGAGAAAGAGACGTTAAGGGCCAGCACAAGAAGAAGAGAAGTACCTGCGTGGTGGAGGATAAGCACGCTTACGAGATGTATGGAGAGTCATAGAACGACATGGAAGGAATGAGGTTAAGCGTGAGAAACAAAAAGTATTAGTCCGATATTGTAAGAAGAGAAAAAGTGTTCGTCCTGTGAGCAAATCATAACAGATGCAAATTCCTGATAAGTGTCAGGAAAGATAACTTTGAGTTTGGCCTTCTTAGCTGTGATGGCAAGCTTGGTGGCAGTGGTGAGTTTAGTGACAAGCTAGATGTCTATTGAACCACTACCACCATCATCCTCTCATGGAAAAATCCCAAACTCTCAACTCAAGCATACTTGCTCCCCCATCTTCCCTTGCAAGATTTGTCTCACAGACATTGTAAAATGCCATCATGCTTTTCCAATGTGCACTTTTTATGCTTGTTTCCCCCCCTCTGCAGTTCCTTCCCATGTTCTCCAGTATCTGGCAAAGCACCCCGTCACCTAGCATCTGTAAGGGATCAAAGAAGAGCATAGAAATAACAGTCTCCACTATTCCCACCCACTGTAACAGGGACAGCCCTAAGGCTGTCTGTTGGCTGGTTGCCACTTTCTACTCTTTCAAGGCCCATTTAGGCTCTGTTGCCTTGAATATGGGCATAGGCCATATCTGCCCCTCTTGAGTTCAGATATATCAAAACAACATTCTGATTTACCTCCAGACTCAGCAGCCCTTCCCCTCAAGATAACCCACTCCCTTTCAATTCACTACCCTCTCCCCCACTTATTGACTCCCCCAACCCACCCCAGGATATCAACTACCTCTGCCAATATCTCAGCAGAGAAACTCCACCAGAAAGTGATAGCACTTTGGTAAGAGGTGCATAATTTATACCATCTTCTACAAGCATCCCCCCATCATCCTTTCTCTATGCCACTACAATGGCCCCCCTCCTTGAATATTCAGGCTCAACTCAGATAAATGCCTATAAAATCATCCCAAGATCTCATCAAAATTGAGCCATCAGCTGCAATCTTCAATGCATGGTAGATGTTAGTCCACATGAGAGCAAGATCTTTAGTTGCATAGGAAGCACAAAGGCAATGTGTTTTGGGTTTTTAAGGTATACTTCCTCATTTACATTGAGGTGGAATGCAACAGAATCCATTGCTTGGCCATTTTATGGTCACTGTCAAACTTTTTGGGAGTGTCAATATGGTGCTTAACAGGTTTCAAGAGCATGGCAGGGAACAGAGGACAAGGGACTGGTGGGAAGATATGGCTGGTTTGTCATCTGGGTGTAGAGGATGGTGGTGTAGGGGAATGAGGGATCTGGAGTGAGGCAGAGAATTCATGAGAGAGGTGATGGGTTTCTTCCTTATCATCTGAGTAGATTGGTTCATCTGGGCCTACATCAAAAAGGTCTGGGTAATGGTCATCTGGGTGTCTAAGGACTCTGAGTGGGTCTGTGGACATGAAGGTACTCTGGGATCTCAATGTAGATCTGGGAGTCTTGGGTTTCTAAAGTGGGAAGTAATGGTGGACATACATAATAGTAGCTGTTTGAAGAGAAAAGAAGCTAGTTCTTTGTTATGCATGGCCTTGGGTAAGGACACACATAAACTTACACACACCTGGGACCTAGTAGAGTAAAGGGGACAGCACAGGATAAGGATGCACAACTACATGTAGATAGCCAGACATGTAGCATGCTGTGTCAAGGGTTCTAGGTAACCATGCTTAAATAGTGATGGATCTAAGAGCTGAAGAAAGACATGTGAGACAAGGATTTGTTGAGCATGAAGCATTCACTCTAGTGCAGAATAAGGATACAGAGAGCAAGGACTATGGACTGCTAGGGATAACTAGATGACAAGCCATATGTAGAACTAGCTTATGAAGAAGAAGCATAAAATCCAGTTGACATGTTTATATAGTGAAAGGTTACCCATTGAGGGCAGGTATGTGACTCATCTAAAGGCCAGCCTGGAAAGCAGAAATAGAATATTAGAAAAATGATGAAAGCAGGTAAGAGAGAGGAACATTAAGGGCTGGCACAGTGGTGGTGTGAGAAGAGCAGAAAAAGGAGTATTTGCATGGTGATGAACTAAACATGCTAACATTGCAAGTGGAACATTGTGGAATGCTATGGAATATGATGTGTTCAGCATGGAAAAGGAGATGTGTTCAAGATAGAAAGCAGTGAAAAGAGGTGTACCCCAGACTAAATTGTAATGGTAAGTATGAACATACCTCTTTTCCCACACTGAATCACCATAGTTTCATAATGTTCTATAATGTTCCACCTATCATGTCAGTATGTATATCCTTCATTGTGCAGATATCCTTCATTTCCACTCTTCTCATGTCACAACTGTGCTAGCCCTTAATGTTCTATTCTCACATCTGGTTCTTTCATGTTCTCTGACATTCTTCCACCATTTTCCAGACCAGCCTTTAGGTGACTCTCATATTGGCACTCAATGGGTCTCCAACTTTATATAAATCTGTCAACCAGGCTTTTGCAATCCATTGTCTTACTTGTTCTATGTGTTCTCATTCTACACTTGAGTAAACACTTCATACTCAACTGACTCTTTGTCTCACATGTACCCCCCTTAACTCTTAGACCTGCTCACATTGTAGTGGTGGTTACCCCAAACCCTTGACCTGGCATTCCACATACCTGGTTATTTAGTCATGCACCCACATTCTGCACTTTTCCCTTGACTCTACTAGGCCTTAGGCATTTGTAGGTCTACACACATCCTTACCCAAGGCTACACATAACAACCAGCACCAGCACCCTCTTCTGACATCCCATTCTATATATCTATATATGGTGCACAAATAGTATGACAAATATTGAATAGATCTTTTGTATGCTGCTTTATGATACATCATAGGTGTTTATTTTAAATAGCAATATCTTTAATACAATTGTCTATATATGGGGTGAATGTTTCCTAATGTGGATTGCAATTCTAGATGACTATATATGGTGTATAAATAGTGTGACAAATGTTACATAGATCCTTGATATGATTTCACCAAAATCTCTTCTTGATGGCCATATCTGTGATATAATTCTTATATATGGTGTGAGTATTCTGTGATGTGGATGGCCATTCCAGATGACCAAATATGGTCCATAAATAGTGTAACAAGTGTTGGATAGGTCCTTGATATGGTTATTTCACAGTGCATCACAGATATTTTTCTTAGATGGCCATATCTATGATGTGATTGTTTATATATGGCATGAGTGTTTTGTGATTGGGTGGCTGTTCTAGATGGTCTTATATTGCATATAAGTGCGCATTTCCGCTACATGGGGGGTTTGCACATTTTTGTTATGTATATGGGGTTTTGCATATTTCCATAATGTGTTGATTGTAAATACATTTATATGTGTGATCTATCTCAGATCTAACCTATGTCAGCTCCACATGCAATCTGTGCCTGGATACAATAGATGCACTTTACTTTCATGCATGACTTTCTGGGACAACATCAAAACAATCCATGATGGTGGTTGCACTTGCAATATGAAGATGTCAGCTGACAAATGATTTTGATGATTTGCTTTTATTTGTTTCTCCTTATTTGTGGCCTTCCACTATGATATAACAGGTTCTGTCTTCTCTTCATAGATATACATGGGGACAGGATCATATATACATAAACATGTGACGAACAATGAAGAATACAGGACAAACATATGATCGTCTCCCATTTGTCACCCACAATGCAGGCAAGCACCCTCACATGTCCTTTGTGGCTATATGGAATGCTTCATAAGGCATTGGGACATCGTCTGTATGTGTGAACTGGGCCATACACACATGCAAAATGTGACGAATATTTTTCATCATATGTTTGTCATCCATAACATAGACTAAAATCCTCACAAATCCTCACCTGATGCATAGAATTATTTATTTGATACTGAAACACAGTCAGGGTATGTGGTATGAGGGTGCAAATTATGTGTTGGGAGATATGTATGCATTTATGAATGTATGGTTGTGCGCATCGAAATAAACCCTAATCGTGCTATGACACACGATGTTGGTGATAAGAGATCATATTGAACAGATACAAAGTGAGGAATATATATGGAGATACATGAACTGACCTCTATGGTCCCATCATGCTATTATCAGTGCCAATGGCACCAAACATGAGAAAGTTGAGCAGGTCAACTATGGCCAGGGCTGGGCATAATGGCTCTGATGTGCTGGCCACATTGGTAGATCCTGGGACAGAGAATCTAGTCGAGGATCCTGTGACATCTATTCTAAGAATCAGTATGTTTACTACAAAGGAGAAGGTGAGCCATACCTTCCGTTGGAAAGTCCATCACATTCCCCTTTTCCTCCAACCCCATGACCGCTCTTGTGAACTCCATGTTGACATCTGTGGCAACCTGGTGCTCACTCTTTGTCTCCTTCTCAATGTCCATCTCCTGCATCATCATCTTCGTTGCCATCTCCTTTGCATTTGCCTTCATGAGCTCCTTTTCCTTCTCCCTCGCTGTCCCCCTCAGCTTTACCTTTGCAGACTTCTTCACTGGCCCCCTCACATCCATTCCCACATCCATCACCTTTGCTTTCCCCACCGCATTTACCTTTTCCAATGCTCCTTCTGTCCTCTTTTTCTCTGATGACTCTGTTCCCAATGCCACTGCCTTCTTCTCACTCACTCCAAACTCCTGTGTCTTCTCATTAGTCCTTTGTAGTGCCTTTTGCTTCACCTTTGTGTTCACCTTCTCTCCATGTTTCTCCTCCTTCCCTCCACCCTCAGATGTCACCTTTGCCTTTGCATTTCTTGGCAAGGCCACCTTCACCTACGTCAGTTGCATAGATGCTTCAGTCTCATGGTCAGTGTCACCTTCTGCATCAAGGTCTTCATCATCCTGAGCCAGGCTAGCAGGGAGGAACCCCAATCCAGCCTTACCATTGACTAGAGGTGCAGTGTGTACTAATGAATGTTAGTAAATACTGTAGCATGATGTGAATCAAATCCACCCTTCACACCCTTCTTTCTTTTTGGGTTAGTATGAAGATCCAGCTCGTACCACTGGCTGAGTGTGCTCAGCACCTTCTCCCACTCTACAACACCCCTGATTGCAGTCACAGACTGGCCATACTCTTGCCCACCAGGTATGTTTCCAAGGGCATGGTGTTACAATTTGCTCACAGGACGAACATTTTCTCTTTTCTTTCACTATCGGACTAATACTTTTCCATTTCTCACACTTAACTTCATTCCTTCCATGTCGCTCTACGACATTCTATACATCTCGTAAGCATGCTTATCCTCCACTGCGCAGGTACTCCTCCTCTTCTGATCTTCTCACATTGTATGCACTGGCCCTTAACATTTCTTTCTCATGTGTGGTTTTGCCATTGGCCTTCTATTTCTAACACCGCTTCCCACGCCGGCCCTTAACCATCATGACACGTAACTGTCACACCTCTGCTTCACTATATAAACCCTTCAACAGGGCCTCTCGCTTCTTCTCCTTAGCTTAGTTCTACCTACGACTTATTGCCTAGTTTGTACTAGCAATCCATCATCTTTACTCCTCGAGTCTTCACTCTACCATTAAGTGAGCGCTTCGCACTACGGCTCATCCGCCTTCATGTGCCTTTACCTCCGAACCTTCGACCCACTTGTCAAGCTAGACAGTGGTTACCCTTTGACCCATCAAAACTCCTTGACGGTCTCTTGACCCAGCATCCCCATGGCTGGTCCTACGTCTTCGTCGATACGAATGACCGAACCTCTAACTCTACTAGGCATTAGTAGGTCTATGTGTGACCATACCCACGGCCACGTGTAACATGTGGTTGTATCTGCTCTAGTCTGTTGGGAAGGCATTATGTATAGTGTGAGTAGATTGTGCAAATTAATACTTACCGAGTTCGTGCAGTCCAATACATTTGAGGTCAAGGTCAAGGTTGTTGTGGTTCCTACACCAGCGGTCAACACTGACAAGGTCATGACGTCCAACGATGTACTCGGTGGCCAAGTACATATCAAAATAGTGGACTCTTGTGGTCAGGTCGACATCTTCACCTTGATGAGTACAGGCAATGACGAGCTGTTCAAGTACTGTGTCCATCAACACCAGCACGCGCTCCATGAACCCAAGCCCTGTACAATTAAGACTTTTTCATTGAGCATGGAAAATTTTGTATGCCCCATAGAAAAGGTAGTAGTGCCAGAGAAGACACTCGACGTGCTGGTAGTAATGTTTGGGGAAGTGACACTTGACTGTTGGGGTTGTGGAGGGTGGCATGGCTGTGAATAATATCACAGTAGGTTCGTCATTGTAGTAGGAGGTTGTATACTGGAGGAGAGGAATGTATGAGACGATAGCCTGATTGTATTGACTGTTGGAGATGATTTTGGGGTAGAGCAGGTCAGACATGGTATTAGGGTTCGTCTCCACAATGGAGGGCTACTGCTTATATACCCCAGCCAGCTGTTATGCATGGCCTTGGGTAAGGTCGCGCGCAGACCTACTAACGTCTAGTAGGGTCAAGGGTTCAGTCATTCGTATATACAATGACATAGGACCAGCTGTAAGGATGCTGAGTCAAGGGTACTGTCAAGGGTGTTGATGAGTCAAGGATGACCACCATCTAGCTTGACTTAGCGGGTCGTAGGATCAAAGGTTTAGACACACGAAGATGGGCAGGTCATCGAGTGAAGTGCTTACTTAATGGTAGAGCGAAGACACAAGGAATAAGGTAAATGGATTGTTAGTACTAACTAGGTGACAAGCTGTAGGCAGAACTAAGCTAAGGAAGAGAGACAGAGAGCCCTGTTGAAGGGTTTATATAATGAAGTAAAAGTGTGACAGTTACATGTCACAGTAGTTAAGGGCCAGCGTGGGAAGCAGCATTAGAAATGGGAAGAACAATAAAGAATCCACGTGCGAGAAGGAAACGTTAAGGGCTGGTGCAGACGGCATGAGAAGGTCAGAAGAGAAGGAGTACCTGCATGGTGAGGGATAAACACGCTTATGAGATATATGGAACATTATAGAACGTCATGGAAGAGTACGGGTTAAGCGTGAGAAATGGAGAGATTAGTCTGATAATGAAAGAAAAGAAAAAGTGTTTGTTCTGCAAGCGAATCATAACACTAGCTGTCATCCACAAATAGCACACAATAGCAACACGTGGGACTGTGATCCACATCCCAAAGTGTACATCAATGGACTCAATCACATATTCCAAATTAGATTTCTGTGGACTATCGGCAGTGTTGTCAGGGTCCAGCTCATGTCCACAGTTGTACCACAATGTCATTGATATTGACTATTGTATAAAGGACGTGTACATATTATGTTTCACCATCATTCTATAGATGATTAGCATGCTCTACCAGTGGTGGCAAAAGTCTCATTAGAGTGGTTCAATATGTTGATGCTCCAATACGAATGCAGTACACCGCTGGGGAAGATGCAGTGATAAGGTAGGAACATCCTGCATACCTGGGTAAAGGTGCTAAACACACTGAACATCTTGTGCTCAACATGCTTGGGATGTTTGGTGTGTTCGGCATGCCAGTCATAGTGTGTAGGATGTAGACCACACATGAAGTTGGAATCCTAGTGATCCATGGAAATATAGTACGAACATCCTATATACATTGGTAGACATGCAGAGTGCACCAAACACCAAGTATTTAGCATATTCGGCAGAACTGATGTGCTATGTTAGGACCCACCAGATATATCTGATTTTCATCGTTATTGTGATCATCATCGTAGTAATGGGGAACACCACTAGGATAGCCAAATACACCGAACATGTCGAACACATGATATTTGGCGTGTTCACCAGAAGTGTCATGGCGTGTTCACCAGAAGTGTCATGGTGTGTGGGATGTCTGTTGTATGTGTGGTGGCCCTCCTATGGATGTTCAGAGCTCATATGATTCTGTGCATCATCATGATTATGGCACAATATAGTAGGAACATCTTACATCCTTTGGTGGACATGAGAGTGCATCAAACATCATGTGTTCGGTGTTGTAGTTGTGCTTAGCATTGTATGAATGCAAAACAGCACTGCGATGAAGGCCTGATATAGTGAGCATATCCTACACTATCCTACATACCCTGGCATACATGCAAGTGCACTGAACAGTGTGTTTGGCAAGCCTGTTGTGGTGTGTAAGACCTACAATGGATATCTGGTTGTCATAGCACAATGGGGATGCAGACCACCACTAGGAAGAATGCACAATACAGTGCGAACATCCTACACACCTTAGTAGACATGCCAAACATGCCGGTTCAACATGCCGAACATGTCGAGCACGTGATGTTCTGCAAGCTTGTAATAGTGGGTAGGATGTATAGTTGTGTGGCAGCCCGCCCAGAGATGTTTGGCATTTCTACAATGATGTACATCACTAGGATGACCACTCCATATAGTAGTAACATTCTACATAACTTAGTAGACCTGCTGAATGCTCTGGACAAGACGTACTCGGCATACACAGCATGGTTGGCATGTTTGACATGCTTTCCATGGTGTATGGGCTGTGCATGGAATGATCAAAACGTCTGACACAGTATGCAGGGTGTTCATATTATATGCAATCCTCATGCTAGTGATGCTCAGTCATCCTAAGATACAGAACACTACTCGGATGGCTAGCCCTGCACATGCTGTCAGCCATATACTACTGAGCCTGAGAAGCCCATCAACCTATAGATGCTCGACAGTTTTATTGCATCATTTGGCATACCATAAATAGGCCTACAAAATATTCGTATGTACAATGGGTTTCAACACTGATGGTGAGATGCAATGGTGGGCAAACTAAATAGTGTGCATCAAGGGGTAAGAATCTATTTCTTTTGTTACGTGTGGCCTTGGGTAAGATTGTGTGTAGACCTACAAAGCCTAGAGCCTAGCAGGGTCGAGGGTTCAAGAGTCGTTGTTGGGAATATCAATGTATCAAGGTAACCAGCCATAGAGATGCTGGGTTAGGGTATCATTAAGGAAGGACAACAGATCAAGATAACATCAAAAAGTGTCGACATGTCGAGGGATACCTATGTCTAGCTTGGCAGTAGAGTCAAGGATTCAAGGGTAGAGACACACAAAGGCTGGATTGCCTGAGTGTGAAGTGTTCACTTAATAGTAGAATGATGACTGAGGAGCAGAAAAGAGTAGATTGCTAGCACTAACTAGGTAGAAGCCATAGGTAGAACTAGATTAGAGAGCATAAAGCTCGGTTGACGAGCTTATATATAATGGGAAAACCTATTGAGGGCTGGTGTGTGAATCACCTAAGGGCCAGCATGGAAATGGCAATGGAATGCAATAGAATCATGAAGAATATCAATGAAGCATGCATGAGAGAGAAATATTAAGAGCCAGTGCATACGGTGTGAGAAGAGCAGAAGATAAAAAGAGTACCTGCATAGTGAGGGAATAAACATGCTGACGAGAGGAATGGAATGTCATAGAACAACATGGAAGGAAGTGAGTTCAGTGTGAGAAACAAAACTGTTAGTCCAATAGTGAAAGTAAAGAAAAAGTGTACACTCTGCAGATGAATTGTAACACTGTGACACATATCCTCTTCCCTTTATCTCTGACCTCCTAGATAAACTCAAGGGAGCTAAAACATATACCAAGTTTGACATACAATGAGGATACAACAACATACATATAAAGGATGGGCACCAATGGAAGGGTGTCTTCCTCACACACAAAGGACTTTTCAAACCACTAGTCATGATCTTTGTAACAACTAACTCCCCAGCCATGTTTCAGTGGTTCATGAATGACTCTTTCCATGATATGATTGTAGAAGGATGGTTGGTATAGTGAGCAACAAAGCTAAGTCAATATTTACTACATTTGACTTGTTTAGTGAATATTGAGTGAACCATTGATGCTAGACTCTTAAACTCACATATCATTAGAAAGCCATCATTCAGAGCTTTCTGATGATATATACATGTCTTATGCAATTCTTACTATATGCAGAGATATGGGTCAATTAATACAAGGTACTCATTGACTCAGTTTTGTTGCTGGTGTATAGAAGGTATAATCTACTAGGAGGTATATCCACCTTTGGCCTTGATCACCTCAGCAATCCTTCTGGGCATGCTCTCAATCAGTGCCCTACATTCTGCAACCTCAATCTTATCCCATTCTACCTGAACTCTCTCCCAAAGCTCTATAATCTCCTTAGGTGGCTTTGAATATGCTGCAAGCCTTTTCTTGAGTAGAAACCAAAGATGTTCAATAGGACTGAGATCTGGTGACTGGGGAGGCCATCTCATAACCTCATATCCATGGTCATTGAACCAGTTTTTGGCCTTCTTGCTAGTATGTTTTGGATCATTATCCTGCTGAAAGATGATGTCTTCAGAAGTTTGACCATAATAGTCCAGAGTTTGCTGGGGCTCCTCCTTCAAAATCTATACATAAAGATCGGCATCCATCTTACCATCCATCTTACAAGCCAATTCAACACCATCCCAAGTCATACATCCCTACATCATCAAAGATCCACCATCAAACTTCTGTGTACCCTATACCAGTCTATTACTGAGGCCCTCTCCTTCTTTTTTCCACACCCACTTTCTATCATCTGATCCCAAGCAATTGATCTTGGTCTCATCTGACCATATGACATGCTTCCAGTCATCCAAAGTCCAGTTTTGATGACTCAAAGCAAAATCCATATACTCTTGTCTATGACATTTGGAAAGTAGAGATGATTTCATCTTCACCACAGCCTTCATCCCTGACTTTCTAAGATGTCTAAAAATAGTTTGAGCAGAGATGAGGGTATCCTTGACTTCCTGAAGGGCCTGGGTCACTTGAACTGCATTTTCAGCCTTCCCAGAGCCAATAAGTCAAGTAGCATGATGCATATCAGTGCTAGTAATGAGGGAAGGGCAATCACCAGATGGCTTTTGAAGCCCAGGATAGAGTCTAGAGCAAATTCTATTGACTGCAGACTGGCTTACATCAGTAGCAGCAGAGATATGATAAGTAGATTGTTGTAAATCTAAAAGAAAGATAATTTAATTGGTTTGAACAGTAGTAAGGGATTTCATGGTGATGATAGTGGAAAGAGAAGGGTATTTACACAATTTCACACTTTATATAGTGACGTGTGAATACAGCTTATGTAATGTCTGTCTGTAATGTGATGTTCTTATATTATAATACATTAGCAACAAAACTGAGTCAATGAGTACCTTGTATAAATTGACCCATATCTCTGCATACAGTAAGAATTACATAAGACATGTATATTTCATTGGAAAGCTCTGAATGATGGCTTTATAATAATATCTGGGTTTAAGAGTCTAGCATCAATGGTTCACTCAATATTCACTAAACAAGTCAAATGTAGTAAACATTGACTTAGTTTTGTTGCTTGCTGTAATTTATATGGATGATCTTCTAACCTTCTCTCCAGATGACACCACCCACACCAAATGAACCTACTATGTCCTTCAAAGGATGATGGAACTCAATCTCCATCTCAAACTGGAGAAATGCACCTTTGCCACCACAGAGGTTGAATACCTTAGCATGATAGTCAAAGAGAGACAACTCGCTATGGACCCAGTTAAACTTGATGGCATTGCTAAATGGCCTGTGCTGCAGAAAGTCAAGGATGTCCACTCATTCCTTGGCTTCACTAACTTTTATTGATGATTCATTTCCAGATACTCTAGCATCGCCTGCCCCCTCATCAATCTCACCAAGAAAACCATACCCTGGTCTTGGACCCCAGCTCATCAGAAAGCCTTTGAACAACTTAAAAGGTTGTTCCTACATAAGTCTGTCCTTTACATGCCTGATATCTCTCACCCCTTTGCCATGGCCACTGATGCCTCCAAATACATATGCATCAGAGGATATCCTTCTCCAAACTGATACTAACAGGGATTGGCACCCCTGCTCCTGCTACAATTCATCTGCAGGGTCTACTCTTTTTCCTTACCTTTGCTATTGGACTAACAGTTTCTTTTCTCATGCTTAACCTTTATTATTTCACATCATTCTACAATATTCCATTACTCTCGTATGCATGCTTATTTCCTCACTGCATAGGTACCCTTAATCTTCTGCTCTTTTCATGCCATGTGTGCCAGCCCTTAATGTTTCTCTCACACACGTGCTTCGATAACATTCTTTGCAATTTCATCACATTTCATCACTGCTTCCACACCGGCCCTTAAGCAGTTCTCTTGCCAGCCCTCAATTGGTCATCCCTCATTATATATACTCGTCAACTGAGCCTTATGCTCTCTTCTCTAACTTAGTTCTTCCTATGGCTTGTTGCCTAGTTAGTCCTAAGCAATCTACCCTTGTTCCTTGTGTCTTTGCTCTACCATTAAGTGAGCGCTTCACTTGTTGGCCCTTCAGCCTTCGCATGTCCTTGAACCCTTGAACCTTTGACCTGCTTGTCAAGCATCAGGACGACCCAACACTTGCTTGGACTGCCTTGCAAATATTCTTTATCTAGCAGAAGCCTAGTACATGCTTTGTCGCATATGACAAGTTTGTCATGATCATGACTTCCCACCTCTGTTCAAGCCTCATCTCAGCCACCTCCATCTACCTCTGGTCCATTTTGACCTCCTCCAGTACACTATGACTCTCCTCCGATTTGATCCATCTTGGAGTTTTCTCAGGGGCATCAATCTCTAATGCTCTTTCATCCTCATTGGCTCAGCATCTCTTGAGCACTTGGTAACCATTTCTTCCAATAGCATTGCCTGTCATCTCCATTCCTTCATACATAGCCTCTATTGGGTTCTCCATTCTCTGACATTGCCTTCATTCTTGACTTACTAATCTGTAGTCAATCCTAAGTCATTCACCAACCTCCAGTGCTACTCCTTCAAGTATATATAGTCCTACCTCTATTGTAGTCAGTAGCACAAATATTGAACCCTAGACACAGCTTTTTGGTTTTTTCGGCTTACCTCTGTCTCCTCCTCCAATATCACTTCTCCATTGTCACCTGCTTGTCCTCCATTCCATTATGCTCAAATAGAACATCATATCTGTGGCTAGGCATGACACATAAGTCCTGCACCAAGTCCTACCCCCTCCACCTCCACCTCTGTTCTCCACCTCCACCTCCACTTCTTAACTCCATACCTCTGAACCTCTGACCTCTATCCTCTGGACCTCTGGACCTCTATCTCCTTAACCTCCAGACCTCCTGCTCTTGGACCTCTGACTGGAGTGATCAGAAGTGCATGGTCTTAACAAAGTTCTTTAGCATCAGGAAATGCCCAGACAAGTTCTCGAATGCCCTGGTTGCTGGAGTCAAGCAGGTCATAGTTTTGAAGGATGAGCACATTGGGAGGAGAGAAGACATTAGGCAGAGTTGTGACCAGTTTTTCTGTAGTGAATGTAATGTCCTTTCTTGAGACATTTGGCTCATTCAAGGGAGGTGAGTTTGGATAGGTGAATGGTGTCTTCATTCATGACATTTTGATCAGGGGTGGGGGAGAAGGCAAGTGTGGGAGGTGGAGGGAGGAAGACAATTCCCTTTATGAAGGGAGATAATACATGTCTTTTGTGCATGAAAGGTTTTCACTTTTTTGATCCAATTGGAGATAGTGGAGGTTATAGTTGATATGGAGAGGATCATGATGGTGATCTGTTGGTCTATATTCAAGGAGAACAAGTCAATGAGGGTAGTGTCATCAGAGATGGTAGCTTTGGCAGTCAGATTTTGAAAGTCTGTGATGTATTTCTGGAATCCATTATCTATGACTTCATCAGGGCATTTGAAGGATCTTTGGATGAGATTGGAGAGTTCAAGGCATGCAGTGGCTTTAATGTCAAAGGGGAAGAAGATGGACTGGAAGTTGGCAGAGAATTTGTTGAAGGTCTTCTCTACTGGATTGAGGGATGTGTCACTCATCTTGTTATACTACATTTCAGAGAAGAATGCTCCTCTTTCTTTGCTCATTTTGTTAAGGGTGGTCATGATATTATCTACATCAGAGGTGTATAGTTTGTCATTGAGAATGAAGTAGGCTTTTATAGCTTTCATCTATCAAGTGGCATCAGTTGGTTCTCCAGAGAAGTCCACTGAGAGAGTGGCCTTGAGTTCAGGTTTTGTTATCATAGAGGATGGAGTGGTTGGTGCAGAGGGTGTTAAGGTTGTGGATGGGGTAGGAGGTGCTGGGGGGGGAGCAAGGATAGGTTCTGGGATGGTCTGAGTGGACTAGGAATCAAAGGTGGTCCAATGATTCTTCTGGACAAGGATATCAAGGAAAGAGACAGGTTTTCTTCATCTGAGTCAGAGGGAGGTCCAAAGATATTGCAAGAGGATCTGTGACAAATGATAAAAGAGTGTTGGTCATCCTACTCCTTGATAGGAGGGACAATGAAGACTCTTGATCTTTTGTTACACTGGACACACTTGTGGCATCTTGTGGTCTATCTAGGAGGCTCTCACTTAGAGGCTTATCAACTAGAATGGAGGGACAAAGGGGCACTGGGTTGACTTAAGCATCGAGACAAGGGAGGACACAAGATATGCATGTATTGTGTAGATCAAGAGTAAGGGATAAGTACAAGGGCAGCTTGGTATATATGGCAGATATGTGGAAATATGAAATGCTATGGAAGATGATGGAAGTGGGAATACTGACCTTCATGAGAGAGAAGGCTATGGAGAAGGCTGTCCATGAGAGAGCTAAGTATAAGAGTAAGAGGATAGGCATAGGTAAGGGAGAAATCATAACAATGATGAAGTAGATCAACCTTTCAATCAAGAGAACCCATATGATGTTTTCCTATATCCAGCCCTGTCTACATCCCTTAACCCCTTGTTCCATCTATATAACCTCTATTCCCTCTAGCCATTAAGCTTTCTACCCATTGATAATAATCTGACACTCAAAAATGTTTCATGTGTCTTTGATTTCCTGCATGTTCAATACTAAATGCTATCAATCACCCTCCACTCTCCTAATAGCAACTATTCTACTAGTATGTCTCTTTCTCCAACTGCACAAATCATGTCAACAATCAGTTCACATATGTCACTTTGATCATCCAGCATAATCTTAGGCTTTTCACCTGCTAAGATGGTAGCACTGACAGGAATTGCTAGCATAGTGGACAATGCTGTCCATTCATTATCTGATGTTAGGAATCTGATGACATCACTTATAAATGACTCTAGCCATCTGAATCCCATGTTATCTACAGACTATGATGTTTCTTGAAGTATGATATCTGATAGTTTATTTACCCATATTTTAGCATCCCCTTAGATACAAGCAGCAATGTTATCTACAGACTATGATGTTTCTTGAAGTATGATATCTAATAGTTTATTTACCCATATTTTAGCATCCCCTTAGATACAAGCAGCAAAATTGCTTGAAGAGGACACACATACCAACCAAAGTATTTGCATAGATCTAGTCCTAGAATTCATAAGAAATGAATCCATGATGAAAATGTACTGATAGATCCCACTCTTCATCACAAATTTGTCAAGTAGTGGTGGCTAATCAATTAAGTTCCATCTACTCAGGCTGCTGCTGGAGAAAATGATTATATATACAGATCTCTATTGTATTAAATACTGTGTTTGCAATACAATTTCTCTTGTCAAATACATGATCTGAGCTGGCACATGATCACGTTTGTATGGTCATGCTCTTCCTTTACCTCACAACATGGCCAGCATGGAGGTATCTGCAACTAAACAGGTCCAATAGGGTTGAGCTTGATCTGCTCCCCTCACTCATGTCCTCATCATGCTCCTCATCATGCTCATCATTATATGTTTATGCATAATTAAATAAATAATGTCTTTATCTCTTCATTTTCATATGTCTATATAATTTTTTTACATAAATTAAGTTGGTAGCAGAAGTTTATGATGCTAATCTGCATATTACCTTGTTTACAAGATTACTGAAGAGGGGTGGAATTGTAGCTGTGGACCCCCTATTTTTTCAAATGTGGAAGTACTTTACTACCATTATTATGAATTATTAATACATGTTGCTTATAGTCTGTTGGTTATGACATTTATATTGATGTCAGCCATGCTCTTTGCTACATATTCCTTTGCATCTCATCTCACCACTTTTTAGTATCATCATTCAGTTTATGTAGCTTCTTGTTCTCAACTTGTAAGTATTTGCTTAGATAGGACATGATCAGCTTTTCATTAAAATTATGCAAAAGTTGAATGTATTCTCATCTACAACAATGTGATAGAGCCACATAGATATTAAATGGTGTTTAATAATTAGAAAATGACATTCCAATGTCAATAATTATATATATACAATATTGTCTGCCCTTTAAACTATAAGTCAGATTGTGAAAGTGTAAAACACATCACTTATTCATATCTTGAAATCAATAATTAGCAAATGCATATGCTGATGTCAAAGGAAGCTACTTTTTCATTACTGTTTTTTTCACTTTGTCATCAATAATTAAAAGAGTTTATTCAATAGGAATGAATGAAATTACATTGTCTGGCAAGTCTTCAAGATGGGCTACTTTTTTAGTCATCTTTTTCATACATATGCAAGTGGAAATGATAATTTGATAATGGGTTTCTCCATCAAGACCTCTGACTCATGTTCATTAAGCACTATTCCAACAATTTCTTCCTATACTCCATTTGCAATTTCAAGGTCTGTCTTGACATTGAATGTTATCATTACTTTCATTCTGACTAACAACAAAAGCATATACAGAAGTCCTCTGTTCTCATCTTGTTTGGTGTTATATTTTTATCATTATAGACTACAGAGTAAACAGATAGGGTTACATCAGCCTTATCTAATCATATAGATAAAGATTATTGCAATGCATATCTACATCTTAGTCTTGGACTCTGTCCAGTACTGAGGTGAGATCCTGTATACCTACTTTCTGTATTCCGTTGCTTATATCTTTTAGTCTTCTTCTACAGATGAATATACTAGTCTCAGACTTCATCCAGTACTAAGTCTACTTCTACATTTGAAGCCATTATTGGTGCTTCTAGTTGTCATAGCAAATCACTCTTTGAGTGTAAGTGATCACTGACTAACAATGTCGTGTGCAAAGCAAATAAACAGTTTCTATGTAGATTGATGGCAATGTTCATTCGCAATGACACTATTCCATTGATGACAAATGAAATAATGTAGTGTGACAAGCACTGCATCATCCCAAGAAGGAATTGAAAAATCTATTGATGGACAACTAGAGCTTGTGATAATTAGTGATCAGAGCATTGCAATGTGATCTGCATAACAGTTTTCATGTTGTATGTATTGCAGCAAAGATGAATGACAACATGAAATTGCTTATATAAAGATTGTCCAAGAAGTTCTTCTCCATTATCTTTCAAGAAATCTATCAACCAATAAAGAGGCTAACTTTCCTCTCCATACACACCACATAGTCCCCTTCTAATTTCACATCTATTGCTGCTTATCATGTGCAACTTAGTGAAATAATACAAAAAGAAACTAGTAAAGGTAGATACTTAGGCTTCTTTTTACTTGACCATATTGAATGCACCCTTAGTGTATTTCAACCTTCCTTACTTTTGATTATTCCTAAATCTGGCAAACCTAGTAAATTTAAACTAGCTCAAAACTTTTTATTTCCTCATTCCTCCTCTCTCTATTTCCTTTTCCTCTTTATCAATTCCTACATCAATCCACATAACTTTCCTGCCACCTGAAGGAAAATCTCCATAGTGTTACAGCTATATATTTTTCATTCTTACTTTGTACATATGGACACTTTCACTATCTTATCAAGGAAAAACCCAACCTAAACACTGTGCTATACATAGGGGATTCATGGGCTCTTCTAGATCTATGAGCTTCACATTCAGCTCTTCACATTTGCCCTACAGATCACAACACATATTTAATACTTCATGATCATCACAGACCTTACATTAGTTACCTCATCACTGTGATGTGATCTCTTATCTTTAATTACCATTGATACCTTCCATTCTACCACCTGCAGCAGATCAACAGCTGGAAACTTCATGTATGTATTTATCTCTGTATCAATCTAGATATGTATCTACTTATGTCCATTCCTTAGGCTCAACATGATCGACATGAGAAGTTGGCCTATGGAATTATTATATAAAGCGAGAATAGATGGAGCATAGTCTCCAGTCTAGTTCTTTTTGTTCTCTCCTACAAGTAGTATCTTAAGATAGTCTCTCCTTGATGTTTAGTATCCAAGTGGTTGCCTACAGAACTTATAGATGCAACACATAGTTCTACTCACTGTAGCCCATCAACTACCTGGCTTGCAAGTCAACATATCAGACATAGCTAAGGCTGATGATGGATGGAAAGCACCAGAAGAGCTTGTGGGTGTCCTCAATAGGCTTATGGAAGCAAGGACTGGAGTCCACTGTGAGTAACCAAGATGTATTAAGCAGTGTATGCGAAGATACAGATCTGAAATCCATTGTGAATAAACAAGGAGGAAAACATAGTGGCTTCTAAACTATGAGTGCTCAAATGTAAACAAAGGTAAATAGGTCAGCCACAAGTGAAGTTGAGTGTTCAAATCATGGCAAAGGAAAATAATGAAGTCAAGAGTTCAAATTACTGAAGTGGCAAATTATGAGGTCAAGGGTTTAAATCATGAGAGTGGCAAAAATCATAAAGGCCAACACTCTCCCCTGATTGTGCAACTCTCTAGCTCCTCCTAAACCTGGTAAGTCCCAACATCTGGCAAAAATACTGCACCTTGACTTAAGGGAATGCCTTTGTCAATAGATCAGCAGACATCTCATCAGTAGTGACGAAGAAGGAAGAGATAACATCTTTATCCACAACATCCAGGAGCCAGAATCAGCGCAAGTCCAGTTGCTTTATCTGTTGTTCTGGATGTTTTGCCACTTGAATTGCAGACTGATTGTCCATATAGAGCAAAGAAGGAGAAGTTAGACCAAAGCCAATCTCTGAGAGGAGCTGGCACAACCAGACAATCTCCTTGCTTGCTTTCCATGCAGCAATATACTCCGCTTCAGTCATGGACAATGCGACAAGAGACTGACACTTCGACATCCAAAAAACAACACTGGTTCCCATCATGATGACATATGCACTAGTAGAGTATCCAATGTCCTTGCAACCACCATGATTCACATCAGAGAACGTCTGGAATAGCTCAGATGACACTGGATCAGAAGTATAGGTGATTTCATAGTTCATGGTGCCCTTGACATAGCAAAAGAGGTGCTTGATCACATTCCAATGAGCAATTCCAGGGTTTGATGTAAAAGATGCAAGCTGGCCAATAGGATAAGTGATATTAGGATGAGTGGTGCAGGAGAGATACTGGAGAGATCCAACTGCACTGCCATAATCCACATCCTTCATTTGTGAGCGCTCTTCATCAGATGTGGGGCTCTGATCTCAAGAGAGACACAGGCCAGGATCCATAGAAGTGGTGACAGACTTGCAGTCAACCATGCCATAGCAGTAGAGTATATTGATGTAGTACTACTGCTGAGACAGTCTGATCAAACATTTCGACCGATCTTGATTGATTTTGAGGCCTAGGATCTCTGTAGTAGGACCCAAATCATGAATTTTGAAGTGGATGTGAAGCATAGCCAAGACAGACTTGATGGCATCAAGAGATTTGGAGGCAAAGGTCATGTCGTCAACAAACACAGGTAGGATAACATGCATATTGTCCTTGGAGTAGATGTAGACAGTAGCATCTGAATACACCTGGTGGAATCCCATAGACTCAAGAATAGTATTCATCTTGCGATTCCAGCAATTGCCACCTTGCTTAGTGCCATAGATAGCCTTGTTAAGTGGAAGTCATGGATCGCAGTCAGAGTGAGGATAATGCGAAGTGTTGGAAGACACACTGTTGGAGCAAAGACCTCAAGATACTTGAAGCCAGAATGCTGATTGAATCCCTGTGTGACAAGGCATGCCTTGTAATGCTCAAAGGAATCATCAGCATGGAACTTCTTGGTAAACACCCACTTGGAGCCGATAACAGGACAATCAAATGGCCTAGGGACAAGAGATCAAGTGTCATTGCTTCTGTGTGCTGCAAGCTCCTCTAATGCCACATGGTGCCATTCATCTGCATTATCATGATGCATGGCTTTATTAAATGTTCTAGGATGGGCTTCCTTCATAGCATAGGCCATGAAAGCATCCTCATCGTTGTTCTCATCATCAGGGACATCGACCAGCTGGGAAGGGCTGTTGCGACTACAATTTCTTGCAGGCAATCACTATCTAAACGTCGAGTGGAGAGACTATCTTATGGGAGGGATGCTTTGTAGGCAGTGTACAAGAGAACTAGACTGGAGACTGTGC
>JBBPTX010000095.1:0-74927 GCA_038094595.1 Pulveroboletus aff. annulatus
CGGTGCACGTCCAACGCATTAGGCGCAGATCCAGTCGGAGGGTCGTCCATGGGTGACATTGGTCGCCATAGCACGTCGCGACACAGTTTTGGAATTCGATAGACCTATCCCCAGAGGACCCATAGGCTGTGCCCACCAACAGTGCCAGAGTAAGCGTGGCGAACAGAAATGCCTTCATCGACACCAGAAAACCTTGAAACAGCTGTTACGTAAGCTCGCTTGTTCTCCTTCTGCTACAAAAGTTTAGCGTTAACGTTCAACGTGGTAACCTTGCTATGACACTGAGACTTTCTACCTCCTCTTGACCTTGAATATGTAGCCTCCCCTTATTTTTGACGCGGATAAGCCTCTACTCGTTGATCAGGATAATCGTCAGTCACGAGTTCGGAGTAACGCTCCACGACAAGTTTTTTAGTGGTTGCCTTTGACAATCGATCGAGGCTGCACGGAACCGCCTAACCGATCATCAAATAAGTACGTCAATATCGTGCATCCAAGCTTACACGAAAAAAAAAATGAGGAAGGAACTTGCACGTCCGATAGTGACCTTTTTCTTTCCAGGATGCGTCGACGAGTATTAGTATTATTGTGGGGTGTGCAGATGAGTCCACTTGTCTTGCGGAAGTTCTGTCACGCCAACGGACAGTGGTGCGCAGCATGAGAACTGATGCCCGTCGGTATTGTATAAGACCAAGGACGGTACTCATGCCAGACGTGAGGGTCGGGAAGCGCTTTCTCTGGGAGGTGTTGGCAGCATATACTTGATTTCGGCGTCCACGAGCCCGAGATTGATCGGAGGGGACATTGTTCGGTACATTACCGGCTCTGGGAGAGACTTGGGAAGGGCCGTCCGGAAGAAATAAGACAAAAAGGGTTGCAATGACAAGCTCGCATATTCAACCAGGCCTGCAGGGATCCAGCTTCAGGATTACAGAAACTTGGATTCCCGTACCCAAAGGAGCAACAATCAATCGACAAGTCTTGTGAATTTGACAGAAAAGATCCCAAGTCTGTCTATGAGATAAATCGGTGAGTTGCCATACTTTGTGTCGATTACTACCCAGGTCGTGGAAGGCACGTTCCAAGGGCAGTAACACTGTAACAAAGTCGATAAAGGTATCAATGGATCTCAGTGCTTGGCCCCTTAGATGACAATGCACCATCAAAGCTTCATTAGCAACGGAGGCGTGGAGCATTGACCGTCACACTGGAGGTCCGTGGTCAGTGCACGTGGGGCTCAGTCGAGTCCAAGTGTGTTATATACACCTGGGATAATATAAAAATGTATCATGATGGGGCAAGTATTCAAGGAGGATGTTCACACCAACGGACATCGTTTTTCCCAGTGCAGCTCCGTTCCCTCCTGACAGTCGTTGACGTTCCAAAGGCCTGACTAATTAGCAGTGGTTACCAGTAGATTAGATTCTAAATACATGTATGTGCTATGAATATGTAAGAATACAGTATGGTGTGCGGTGTGCGTACGGGATTGTTGATGCAAGATACAAACCTCCAACATATTTTCAAGCAATGGGTGATGCAAAGCCTGCCATCCTCACATCCGCTCTCCTGCCGCTGCTAGGCGCTTCCAGTATGCTCTCAAAGTCCAAAACTGAGTTCGTGAGTGACGGGTCGCCCGGTGAAAATGAAATCACCGATCCCTGTGTGTCTTGGTGACGTAACTTTCTCTTTGCGATATGCAAGAACAGCATTTGTGACGACGCAAACTGATGAAGACACTGAGTATTGTTTGTAGACACATAATGTTCTAGGGAAACGCACCATCATTAACACGTACACAGGTGAGAAGACGAGTACCATCTCGCTCTCTATCTCGAACGCCACCACATTCGCGGTGCCACTGAGCACAATTGGTATGGCCGTTTGAACGACGAGGGCCACAACGTAGACATATGGAGACGCAAACTCGGGTCCGAGGGATTCCCTCACTTTCTTTCCATATGTCAACATCCGATAGCATATCATGCCAGTCAAAACCACTTTCAGGAATACCGCGATCGTGTGATACACTATTCCGAGTTGGCCTCCGAGTCGACGCCCGATAAAAAGGTCGAGACTGTGAAGTGTGAGGGTGACCCAACAAAATGAGATTCCCAGGGCTAAATTGGTGGCGAGGTGAAATGAGCGTCATGATCAGTAGAACAATGCTCACAGAGAGTTATCAGCCATAATATACAAGGCATAATCACGACGAAACGGCAGCAGCAGTACACTATTCGAATGCGATAAAGCTAGAAGGTGGGGTAAGACCCGACCCACCTCATCCACTGGGTCTTACCATGATCAAATCTGTCACCTGCCCCACCACGTTTGCACTTTTGTTTTCGAAGATTCTCTGTTTCTGCCAACACTGGATGTTACTGCCAGTAATCATCCCTGGCTTCGAGTTGTATGGTATTTACAGCCTGGGACTCGGACTCGGACGCTGGAAAGTTCGAATTCATTCCTGAACTTGTTGGTGCCTGGCAGGAACCGTTGCGTCGTCATCGTTTCGACCCTTGATGTGAATTACCATATAACAGCAAACGATCATAGGGTACCCCACGTCGGCAAAGAAACCTTGAGTCGAAGATCCTGGGCCGAGGAACTGAGATGAGACAGCAACTCCTCCAGGATCGTCAGGCCCCAGCGTCAAACAGAATCTGCTCACGAACACGGCGTTGACTCGGCCCCGAGGTACGTTCCTGGGTGCCATGAGTCGTTGATATCAGCTGGCAAGCGCCATGTGCTCGAAATGTCTTACTTCGAGGCTCACATGGAAATTCGAGTTGTATGGTTCCAGTAATCAGTACACGGGCGAGACAAAGGACGAAAACATAAAGGAGAACGGAGAGTGCGGCGTCTTGGGATGTTCATCGAGCCAACTAAAGGCAAACTGCAGGGGAGACGGGAATGGACTCTTTGGTTCGGAACAGGACATGACGATTTCCTGGGACCCATCTTCGATGTCCATCACCTCTGCTTGACGACCTGTATCGTCCTCGTTGACGATGAGGATCTGAGGAATGGTATCCCCACTAGCAGTAGCAGAATCGCGTGCTTCATCATCTGTTTTCTCGAGGACAAAAATGGTAGAAGTGCCATCCTCGACGACAGTATCTGAGCTAGTGTCCGAGATGCCGTCGTCCGCCAGGGTTTCTTCGTCAACATCATGTCCCAGGATCTCCAGCGCAAGAACCTGTGCTGTGACCTCCTCATCAAACAAGTGCACCATCTCCTCCTCGTACTCGTACTCGGACTGTAACCACAAGTAGAGACGTACGATAGTGATAGAATTGAGGCCGGAATAAAGGAGAGGCATGTCCGTCGGGACAGTTTGCAAAGATTTGGACAACTTTGCAATTTGGGCGACGATATCGTCTGCAAGAGCGTCCACTTTGAAGGCTAGAGAAACGACTTCCGGGAACTCGGCAGAGCGGCCGGGTGGAAGAGGCTCCCCGGAATCAGCCATTTTCTGCAACGCGGCGAGGTCGATCTTGTATGACGCGTTGAAGGGCATTTCCGTAATACAGCGCACAGAACTGATGGCCATCGCAAGATCACCGTTGTGCGACAGGCACAGAGAGTCGCGAGCATATTTGAGAACGAATAGCGCGTCGGAAGTCTCCGTACAGGCAAACAGAACGATATTTTCGGTTGTATTCGACTTGACGAGCTTGAAACCAGAGATGTTGAGCGACTTGCCACCGAAAGGAGGAGCCAGTGCGCGCTCAACGTAGTCTAAATCGACGAACAAGCCGTTGATCTTGACGTTGCGCGAACTACGACCGCGGATAGCGACAGTGCCGTCAGCTTGCATACAACCAATGTCATCCGTATAAAGAAGTATATCTTCCTCCTTCCATGGGCGGAACATGTGACGAGACGCTTCCTCATTGGCCAGGTAGTGGGTTGGGCTTTGGCGCGTGATGAATGCGACGATCCCACTAGCCCCCTGTGCCGTCTTAGGGATAACCGAAAGTGACTCGTCCAGAAGAACGAGATCTGTACAGCCTTGCGTAGGTCCAAACGAAATGACAGAAGGAATAGGATTGGACGGGCGAACAAACATCTGCGAGATACCGGCGAAACCGACCTCGGAGCACTAGACGGGTTATGAGACGGCGTTAAAGTTATTTCTCGAAAGAACTCACAGCGTAGTTGCAGGCAATTGTCGCATTAGGGAAGATGTCTCGTGCCAATTCGAGATCATGAATATGAAGAGATTCCCCTCCAATGACCATCCAGTAGACACGATTGAAACCACTTGGCGACCAAGATCCGTCACCATGCATTTGAGCGAAATCGGCGAAAGCACGGAAGACACTTGGCGTAAAGTAAACCCGAAGCAATTGAGTGTTACATGGAGATTTGAGCTCTTCGTACAGGGCTGCGCATTGTTCTGTCACGGAATTCGATGGATCGAGGTACAAGGTAGTCTGATGGAACATGAAACGACGAATTTCGAAAAGCGGGCGCAAGAATGTCTGTTGCGTGTCATGTCAGTCCATTTCGATCGTCGATGCCACGAAATACGGACCGTTCCACCACGAAGCCATTGGCCATCCATGGGCTGGAGAAGAGTAGATGATTCCTCCTCAAGTATTTCCAAACTCCTGCGCATGGGGTAAACAATGCTCTTTGGCACCCCAGTACTTCCACTGGTTGGCGTTATGGAGCAAATAAGGGGAACTACGTCGACAGCTTCAGTGGGCAAAGGAGGATGGACATGACTCGGAGGCCCGTGTGACTCGAAAAGGTTGAAAGTGGAGACGCTGCGGACGCCTGGGATCCCCGGTGGTTCTGAAGAACCAAACAGGATGAGGCGCACGTTTGTACGTTGGAGGACAACCCGGAGGACCTCGGGTGTCCACTTTGAAGAAAGAAAGACGACGGCGCGGCCAGACAGCCAGATCGCGTGGGCTGCAGCAACATAGTCAACTTCGAGGCTGAGGAAGTTTAATCAATTTGTCATTTATCGTGAGGTACTGACAAACTCGCCCCATGTAAAGGCCGACCGGGCTCTCAGTGTCGCCAAGACTGCAAATCTCGTCGGCGATACGCCTGACACGAGCCCAGAGGGCTGCGTATGACCATTCCTTCCCCTCGCACTTGACTGCGGTCTTGAGTGGATGCTGCTTTGCAACCTGTAAAAGGGCCTCCGTTGGGGTAATGCACACTGGATGCGGGCTAGACATTTGAATCTTGAATAAATGAGCGTGAACGGATACAACAACCACAGGAACCAGCCCCGGGACAACGAAGACGAAAGAAAAGCCGAGTTGAGAGTGAACGAGAAGTTGACTCGGATGGGTTCAACCCGGATCCTGGTCTCTGAGACATTGGGCTCCAACTTATATACCGCAACAGGATGATAGATTACTGCCTGATGGGACTTGGCAGTGCTGTCTCCGAGGCACTGCCGGGTCCCATCAGACAGTGGTTATCAAGCTGTAGGTACTTGGGCTATGTCAGCTGTCAAGTCATCAGCTTGAGTGTTTCATCACTTAGTACCAACTTTGGCTATTCCCACTTTTAGCAATTCCGAGTCAGACGTTTCATTCGGGCTCCGAGTCGGAGCTGATGAAGAGCGAAACTAATTCCAATTGCAAGACGGAGTCTTAGTGCCGTCTCGACTCCAACAAAGCATTCGGGGTACTGAAAACTAGAAAGAAGTTGTTTGGTATGTCCAAGTCGTTCACTCACTGGCATGACTGTGACGTCACACTGGCACGACATTTGTCGGCGGACCGTGACTAAACGGAGTCAACCACAGTGTAGCCCGGTTATACAACAAACCGCATTTGTGACAATGTTGCCGTGGTCAGTGCCTCGATCTGATTCCTGATCTATCCGCAGTAACACCGCAGAAAGACACTCGCTATATATCAGTTGCCCACCGGCGTTGGTTCCATCGTGTCGTCTTAATCAGGTTGTGGCTTCCGCTGCGCAGTCCACAATGGCGTTCATTCAGATGAACAACCGCATGTTTCGTATGCCCCTTGATCTTTGCACGTCTCGATCTCAGTGCTCCTCCTAGTTGCAATCATCACTGTCGTCGGATACGACTATAGTAAGTAATTCCCTATCTCTTTACATCAAATAAACCTCGATTCCGTTAGTCCTCACATTCTCAGATGAGGTATGTCTTGCATTTGTTTGCACGCTACACAGGCATCTCACTGGTGCATGATTTCTGCAGGTCGGATATATTTGGGTAAGCAGTCTTTTCCACGGACCCGTCATGTTCTGATCTAGTTGCAGAATCAGCCTTGGACACGGGTATCGACACTATTCGTCTTTGTGAGTATCTTAAGTGTCTCAAGGACATTGAGCTGGGGCTAATCACATTATATTCCAGGCCCGTTATTTTGGCTTGTTTAATCTCATGTAGGTGTATGCACGCTGCAACAAGATTAGACAATTTCTGATCTTTTCCTTAGAATCTATTCCCTTGGTGTGTTCAAAACTTCGATTCCGAATTTGTTGAACTGACCCAGTGTTCCAGCGGGGACTTCTTTTTTACCTGGCCCTGCAAAGGTAATGTCATTCTCCACCGACGGAAATGTCTCAGCATGCTCTAACGGCTCCGGGAAGTATGTCCTCATCCCCATCTTCTATCTATCAGTGAACCTTCTTAGTAATTTATCATCTTTGAATAGCTGTGAGTGTAATTGCTCATCACTGACGTCTACTCTGCTCAATGACTCTTTGGAGGCAAGATTCTTTATATTTGTTCCGAATTGGCTGGCCTCATGTTTCTGAGTGCTGCAGAGTGTAAGATTTCATTTTTATTCGGTCGATAATCATCCAGTCAGCAGAGGCAGCGATAATGATCCTCCGTGTGTGGGCATTGTACAACCGATCCAGACTCATCCTTTACTCTCTCATGATGTTATTCGCCATCGAAGCCATCTCATTTCTAACGTGGTGCATTATGGCCGGCAGTTATCGTTTGTCCATGGTAGGTATGTGAAAGATAGTTTCATGTCATGCACACGATGTAACTGAATATAATGTTCCCCCAATCATACAGTGGTTACTGTCCCGGTCCCGGATTTTTCTTTTTGCGTTATGGATATTGAAGATAGTGCTCTCACTTGGGCCAAGATAGTAATTTCAACACAGATTGCTCTTGGCGCAGCGATGTGTCTGCTCATCGGCAATAAATTCATTGGAGAGGCACTTGAAACATTCAAATGCACGAAGCCATTTCGTTTGGGCTATTATACGATTCTTTTCGTGAGGGAAGGCGTGGTCTACTTTCTTGCGTATGTCCTCCAAATCTCCTATGTTACGATGCTCATATTTATTGGTAGCACCCTGTTCACATCAATCCTCAATTTACTGTATGACACCAATATCGTCTCACTGGAGGACGGATGGTGGAGACTATTTGTAGTGGTACTATTCGCACCTACATACACACTCGTCCCCCGCTTCATTTTGAATTTGCGAGCCCTTTATGCACGCAGTCTTCAAGGCCGGCAAGGAAGTGACATCGACACCTCATTTGGTTTGTTGTCTGGGATTGTTGGGAGCACGATCATGTTTGCGGATGGTGTACCAAACGAGTGGTCGGAGCAAGAAGAAGAGCTGGAGATGGTTGAACCGGCTGGTAGAAGTCATGCCAGCGCTAGTGATACTATCGCTTGAAAGATTTTTTTAAATTTCGAGTTCTTCCCAGGCGATCAAATCTAGTTCTTGAAGTTATACACAAGGAACATTTAGTGCGGTCGAAACGGAAACGTGATGTCACCATCAATCGCCGCGGAACGTTCAAACGAAGCACCAAGTCATATGTGCATCATTTGCAACGGGTCAAGACTAGACCAATTGAAGAAACTTCGCGCTAGTAGGGACGTTGGCTTGAAAGACTGTAGAGGATTTGGCCATATGGAAACGATCGAAAGTAAAATGTTAGCAGGCTTAACATGTCTAAGCAAACAAATTGTGTACTGTACATGGGACATCACCAATCATCCAGGAGGCCGCGACCTTAGATGATATGATCAAATACCCCCATCATCATTCAACCTTCATAACACTTTCAATGCGCTTCTCCTGAATTCTCTTCTGGAGATCACGCCAGATTGGGAACCCGCAAAGAAGCGTCGCGGAAAGATACGCGGCCTACCGCGGCAAAGAATTCATATCAACATGGCGAAAAAGAATCGCATTTGTATTTGCTTACCGTGACGAGCGGCCCTTTAACGTAGCGTCTGCAGAGGTACAACGTGTAAAAGGTCTCGAAGAAATGGAAGAATCCAACGAATTGGACCAAGCGCGTCAAGCTTGGCTGGAAGCCGACCACACGGAAAAATTGGTGTGCGGGCGTAAATATCGCGTCGGAAATGCTGGTTGATAGGAACGGCAAAGAAATCCCCCGGGGCGGTGCCCAAGCAACGTATGCAATGCTGAGAAAGATGAGCGCGGGACGGCCCAGAGGCGGTAACTGAAAAGACGTTATTTTGGGAGTGTGAAGCTACCATCCGAGTAAGAGACATGACACATTGCGTTAGGCACGGTGGCGAAGCAGGTGGATACGAACGTACCATCCCAAGCGCTTCTTGGGCGTCGGCCTTCATGGAAAGTAGCCTTGGCTTGACTTCTTCATAGCCAGAAAGTTGTGGATCAAATTTGACACGGACGGAGCCGACACCACCGCTCTTGAGCGAGTATGAGAGGTTCATGCCCTTGGCAAGGCCATGGTGAGCTCATGCGAAGTTCCTGCCAAGACCATTACTTACCTGGGAATCAATGGACTTCATCTGGGCAGAACTCACGTTCCCAGTGACTTTGCCAAAGTGTTTGACATACGCGACTAAGGTATCCGGATGGTTCGTCATGTACATGCAGAGGAAAGTGGACTTCGAAGCAACTGGATCCGACATCGTGTTTTCTTGTCAGAGCTGTAGACAGAAATCAGAGTTAGAATGAGATGAAGGCACAGTTCCAAGTGAAGTAGAAGATGTTAGAATGAAGCCGGGAACCGAGTGCAGCTGTGCAAGTAGCACGACCGAATTGGAGTATTAGCAATCACGGAAGACTAATAACCTTTGATTATTTCTAAAGCTCTTGCCAAACATCCAAAACGAGATATGAACGCCACAGTCCCCGATCGATTTCTCAATCAAATACAGGACGAGTCACGTAATTGATTCAGTTCTTGGTCTCCCCTAGTCATGTACACATAGGCCAGTAAGCATTACATACCATGCATAATTACTATTACGACAGAGAGTTGCGATGAATATGAAACCACAGATTCGATCCTGCCTGGATAAAGAACGTGCTTGTTTTCATTGTTCAAATAATGCCTCATGGTTCAGACCAAGCAGGCTTGTCCGTAGCACAAACCGTTATGACTACTATACGCATAGACGAATTTAGAGACCAACATGGATAAACGGTAACCATTCCACAAACGATGCACCGCCATCCCGAAGACGTCCAACGGCATCTTGCAGTGCTCGTGCAGCCTCTCGATAATCCGGCCTTGCATTGTTCTCGAAGAGTTTCCCATACACATCCTTCGCCACAGTAGGTGCGAGCCTGTCGCTGATCGACCACATCGTACCAACCACTCCTCCGTAGCCTGCAAACAGCATTCCCGCAGCGAGATGGATCGCCTCGTCAGAGAGATCCGTGTCACCGGTCGCGGTCTGACAAGCAGAGAGAAAGGCGAGCCCACCACGGGGACGTGACAATGCGACGATGTCTGATAGCTTCAAGCGGCGTCGATCAGCGAGGCAGAGTCCGCTATCTGTGGGGTTCGTTTCGTCTTGAATTCCATGGCATGCGAAATGGATCCAATCTGCTTGCCCCATCAGTGAAAGCACCTCCTCGACAGTTCCGACGCAAGACTCCGTGAGAGTTGTTCGCGAAGATGGAGAGTTTAGGATGACAGCTTTGATGTATTCCAACTCGATGTCCACCCCTGGAAGTCGGGATTGGCCGTCTGACGGCGGTTGACGGACAGTAAGAAAGTGGAGATCCTCACTAGATATGACTTCAGACAGGGAAAGAGATGCAAGAATGCTGAGAGTAGGTGTATACGACGAGATGGCGAAATCGGACAATTTGTGTCCAGGTTGTGAATGACGCGTTCCATAAAGACCGGCGGCATGGATGGGAAGAAACGCGAAAGGGCCAGTCGGACACCAAAATATGCGTGGTAGGTCCGGTGTGGTTCCTGGTGTCTGTTTGGTGACACGGTTAAGCTAATCGGCTGTAGCTGAGACGCAAGTGTGTCGCACTACGTACCAGGAAATTCAAGGCATTCAGGACCGGTTTGACAATGTCATTCCATAATGTAGATAAGAGGGACTCCCAGTTGGCCCAGTTCCGTGTTACCGGCCTCCCCTCCCTTTCGTCCCCAGAAACTGCACGAGCGCGACCAAGCAGATTCCTCATCATGTTCTGAAGACCCTTGGATCTCTTAAGAGTGAAATTCGAAATGGGTACGTGAATTATACTCTCCGCTTCAGCGAGAATGATCAACGCATCACACCGACTTTCTGCAGCGTTGAGGATGACCACCGGTCCAGACTGCGCCGAAACACGGAGCTGAGAGAACTCTTGGCCGAGAAGGAATCGATCGAAACCAGATAATTGTCGGATCTCTTGTATCAGTTGGTCTCTCTTCACTGCAAGTAAACGAAGTCTGACGGCTTCTTGTTCCAAAGACTCCGATTCACGTTGCTTTGCGTTTGGGTTTGGCTTTGATAACAATTTTTCGCGGATGGTACTAGCACGCTCCAGTGCAACTGAAAGTTCCCGAAGCCTGCGGGCATGATCCGGATGGAGGGACGATAACTCCTCATAGGAGCTGCGTAACTGAAACAATTCTCCCCAAACGATCGCGCGTCCTTGCTCAAGCCATTCCACTGCGAGTTCTGGATGTCCCAACTCGAGAGCTGCTGCTGCCGCCTCTCTTACGACATTTTCTCCTTGTTTGAGTACACGGTAACGGTGCAAGAGGGGGAGGCCCGTCCACGCAAGTTGGGGAAGAAGATCAATAGCAACAGAGTATGCATGGAGGAGAGATTGGTGCTGTAGAGCACCTGCACATGAAATCCACATCTTTGACGCATTGAGCCGGGTAGTAATTGGACCTGTCGAGGCACAAGCGGCACTCGAGGACAGTAAAGCTGCATGTTCGAAATCATGCAGATCATGGAATTGCATGAAACGAACAAGAAAGTAGCGGGCGAGACCCAGAAGGTAGTTAGGTTTCGCAGGATGACCGTCCGGGGTAAGTCTGACCACTTCCTTGAGCATCGAGATTGCTTGCTCGAGATCGTTCGGATTCCCGAGGTGGTCGAAACGAGCAGTGAAGCAGCTGCTGAGGTTGCTCAACCGTATGAGCTTGTCAGGGATACCATCAGGTGTAAGGTCAACCGCATCCCCGAGTCTGGAAATGGCTTGATCGAGGGTGCTCGACTCGTTGAAGGACTGATAATGATTGAATAAACAGCTGCCAAGATTGTTTAGATGACCAGCTTTATTGGGGTGACCATCGGGTATGAGATCAACGGCATTTGCATGCATAGAGAGTGCTTGCTCGAGGTCCGTCAGCTCGCCGAAGTGCTGGAAACGAACCTTAAAGGAATTGCCTAGGTTACCCAGGTAGTCTGGTTTGTCAGGATTACCATCAGGAGTGAGATCAAAGGCATCTTTGAAGCTTGAAATTGCTCCCTCAAGGTCATTTTGTTCGTTGAGATAGTCGAAGCGAGCGAGCAAGGAGGCACCGAGATTTGTCAGACGTACAGGGATACTGCGGTGGCCATTGGGGGTAAGATCTATAGCAACCCTAAGCGTTGAAATCGCTTGCTCGAGGTCGCTCAGTTCCTCGAGGCGTCGAAAACGAGCCAGGAAAGCATTTCCAAGATTGTTTAAACAACCAGGTTTGCTGTCGTGACTCTTGGGGCAGAGGTCAACCGCATCGCTGAACATGGATATTGCTTGCTCGAGGTCACCTAGCTCCCCAGTACGCTCAAATCTGGCATTAATGCAGTTGCCGAGGTTGGTCAGGAATGTGTCTTTATGGGGATGCCCGTCGGGGGTGAGATGAATAGCAGCGCTGAGCCTTTCAACCGCTTCCTCGAGGTCGCTCAACTTGCCAAGATGATTGAAGCGAATGAAAAGGGCATTGCCGAGGTCCCCTAAATACGCAGGTACGTCAGGGCTATTGGGAAAGGATCTGAGCACATCGCTAAGGATCGAAATCGCTTTCTCGAGGTCACCAAGACTCCCAGTGTGCTCGAAACGAGCTTGGAAGGAGCCGCCGAGTTCGCTCAAATAGGTAGTTTTGTGGGGATGACCGTCCGGAACAAGTTGGACAGCATGCGTGAGCCTGCAAATTGCTTCCTCGAGGTCGCTCAAATTCCCCTGACGGTGGAAACGAGTGAGCAAAGAATCGCCTGCACTGCTCAAGTATGTGGGTTTATCAACGGCTCCATTTGGGGTGAGATCAGCAGCTTCCTTGAATCTCGCAGTTGCTTGGTCGAGGTCGTTCTTCTCCCCGAGCAAGCGGAAACGAGCCATGAGGGCAGTTCCGAGGTTACTCGAATGGCGAGATTTGTCGGGGCAACCATCAAGCGTCAGATTAACGGCCTCCCTCTGCCACGAAATAGCTTGGTCGAGGTCACACAGCTCCTTGGAGTGTTCAAAACGAGTCATCAGGGAGGTTCCAAGACTGCCCATGCAGACGGGTTTGTCCATGTGACTGTCAGGAATGAGATTAATAGCGACCTTGAGGCTTGAAATTGCTTCCTCTAGGTCACGTAGCTCGTGGAGGTGGTCGAAACGACTGAGCAATGAGTTGGCAAGGTTGTTCAGACGGCCAGGTCTCCTGGGGTCGTCACTGGCGCACAATTCAACACCAATCCCATGCATGGAAATTGCCTGATCGAGGTCACCCAGCTCCCCAGTGCGCTCAAAGCGAGCTAGGAGGGCGTTACCGAGATTAGTCGAGCAGCTAGATTTAGCAGGATGACCATCTTGAATGAGATCAATAGCATCTTTCAACTTCGAAATCGCTTGCTCAAGATCGTCAAGTTCCCCAACACGCTTGAAACGACTCAGGAGGGAATTTCCAAGGTCGTTTAGGAACTGGGGTTTGCTGGGGTATCCATCGGAAGTCAGTTGGGCTGCTTCCCAAAGACTCGAAATCGCTCGCTCCAGGTCTTTCAGTTCCCCGATGTAGTTGAAGCGGGTGTGTAGGGAGGTGCCAAGGCTACCCAGGCAAATGGATTTATCGCAGTGACCATCAGAGGCAAGATCAACAGCGTCGGTGAGCCTCGAAATGGATTGTTCGAGGTCACTTGGGTTGCCGAGGTGTTGGAACCGACACAATAATGCCACCCCGAGGGTCAATTTCCCTACGAGGTACCGATGATCTGAGACGGGAGTAGAATGAAGAAGTGGCTCCAAAAGTGTGATCGTTTGTTGAAGGGAGGGCAAATCACCGGACCGTTCAAAGTCGCCTAGCAACTGGACGCTCAACGTAAATGCATCCTCGTCGATTGAGCTCCAGGGAAAATCCCGTCCTATGGATGATTGGCTATCTGCCTGAACAGGTCCTGAGAGCAACCGGGGTACAGTTATAACTGGGTTCTCGTGACTGTCTGTAACCTTGATTATTCCCTCTTGGAGCAGGCAATCAGTCGCTATCAGATCAAAGATATCCCGCCGCTTCTTGGCTCGTTTGGAACGCATGGTGGATGGTTGGATCAGCACGGATGGTTGGTTATGGTGACCGGTAGGTCCATCATGACACGTATGCGGAACACTGGAGGAAGGATCTGTCCCATTAAACCAGGAGTGTATGAATTGTGACATCGCCAAGTGTGACTGAGCAACCGCATGATAAGGATGATCCAGTGGACAAATATTAAGCACATGCTCAAAGTGTCCAATCGAACGCTCGAGATCCTCTTTTTGTCTGTGCTTCTGATAGCGCAAGAGAGTGGCGCGACCGCGGTTCATCGCATCTTCTAGTTGATCTCCAGATACTGCAGTCGATTGCTGACACATTCGTTAATGGGAATCATGTTACCACAACACACCTACTTACACAATCCGGGGCGGAGATCGCAGACAATAACGATTTACTATTCTCGCGTTTTCGCCGTTCGACAGTCACAAAAAGAAATGAACATAGGGATACAACATCCCCATCCTTCGGGAAGAGAATAAACGCTATTAAGGTGTGAGCGAATAGATCCGTACTCGGTGCTCCAGCCTACTCACGGGCACTATTTTCACCGTGACTCACGACTTGTTCCACGGTTACTATCAACTTCCATAGCAGTTCTTGAAGTCCGGAGGATCCATAAATGCTGAAAGAAATTGTTGCAGACAGATTGGATGGACTGCAATACTCGTTGGCACTGGGGCGAGTGAGAAATGAGAAGCCTCACATTGGAATCGGACTATCCCAGCGGACAACGCCACCATCCATGGCGAGAGGCTTATCTTCTGTCTTCCACTCATGACTACTGTGTTCTACCACAACGTAAGAACTAGGCCTGCACTTAGGACCGAGGGTGACATCCGTCCCCATTATACCTACGTTGTGATCAGCAATTATGTAAACAGAGAAATAAATCACATACTTGTAATCACTAACTCCTCATCCTCATGCACGGGTACCAGAGAGTTCGAGAAACAAGGTGTATGATGTGGCCAACCGCTAGTCCAAGGTTTTCCCTCTTCATCTTGGGGTCGTTTCGTAAATTTAAGATCAGGTTCAGAGACCTTAGGCTCTAACATACTGTCCTGTTAATGGGGTCAGTTGGTAGACCAAACTGAAGGCTGAGGCCTACAATCAGTGTAGCAGTCATGCTCGACTCCGATTTTGGTTGTAGACGTCGCTTTCTGCAACTCAAACAGCACCCCATTGTACCCTAGAGTGAGAAGGGAATTCGGATGTTACTGAAGGATGCGGTCTGAAACACCATTCAGTACTTGAACGGTGCACGTTTTCACAGCAAGGAGGTATTCTTCGAAGAAGTTTGGCACAGGAGAATTGGGTAGTATCGCCACGTGGGTGAATGCGCCAGGACCACATGATTTGGGGAGAAAGATCCAGCATTAATATTGACTAAAGCCAGCGTTTCTACCAAGCTTCTACGCAAGTTTCCCGCAGGCCAAATCCTTGCGTGACTATGTATAACACGTGACCATCACGCCTCCTTGATGTTCACCACCAACTTCGATGCTGGCGCAGACGACGACGACCGTCGAGGAGGCCCTCCAGAGAATATCTGACCAGGTACAGATGACAACCGCAAACCACCAGAAAAACCTTGTCGCACTGCAGAACGTCCACGTTGATGCTGCCGTGTTCACAGAGCCGATTCCAACGTGGAATGGGCATCAAACTCACCGGCTCGGAGTGGCTCTTTGCAGACACATTCATTGAGCCACTTTGTCGTATTATTGTTGTCAAAGAGGGCGTCTCTCAAGCGGACAGAATCGTCAAGTTTGTCAGAGCGTATATTCCGTATTTGAACATGAAAGGTGTGTATACACGGTTTGATGGTCACAGTGTTCTTGACTAGGTTTAGCGCAAGAAATGATAAAGGAAGAGGAAGACGACGATGACTTCGGCCCGGTTCATCACCCGTCTCCTTAAATTCCTCAAAGGATTCGTCGCGAAGGGTAAGATTGCGCGATATCGTTGTGCACATGTTTACAGGATGGTCGCCCATGCTGGTGAAATAGGGCAAGTCTCTTCACGTGCCACCCTTTACTTGCATTGACTACTTTATGGAGTGAAGTCGTCTACCATATGCTTGAGGCTCCCCTCATAGAGCGAAAAGAAATCTTTGTTCGTGTTCAAGCGGCTGTTGCCCTATTGAAACTTTGAGGTTCAGAGGCGGACGAGGGGTCGGATGAAGATCAACCCGAAGGACATGGGACACCACCAGGACGCTTCCAGAGAGAATTGCTTGGTCACTCTTCATTATCTTGCATGTTTCATTGTCATTTTTGTGGGATTTGGAGGCTGATTGGGATTGTAAGTCGGTGAGGAAGGCAATGCCAGTTCAGATTACGAAGATGAGAGCGGGGATGGGAATGGGGAGGCAACACCTGTACCAAAACGCCAGGGTGCGGTGCGGGGTACATCTCTGTGCGCTGTTCCGTTCTATATCTGACGATGGAGGGTCATTGCCGCCGCATCAGATAGCTTTTGCTTCCTGGGAGTAAGTCTCTTGTAGTAAGTTCAACGATGTGTTCAACGAACATCACATCTTCCAGCACGCAATCAGGCCCAGCTTACACGTCACACCTCAATGCTTCAAAATGCTCGTCTCTGTTCCACTTTATCTGGGGTTCCTTAGATCGGCAGTAATCTGTTCGTCCCCCAAGGCACCCTATAGAAAATAGACGATAGCGCCCTTGATTGAGGAACGGTCGTCTAAATGTGTCGTCAGTATTCGGACCGCTGCTCCAGCGGGTTCCTGAGTTCGTTTACACTGGTCAATTATCTGAAGACAGGTGGGGTGACTGTGCACTGGCAATGTTTAATAACCCAGAACATGGGAAAATCCATGACAATACCAAGACAGTTTGCAGTCGAGAAAGACTGTTGCGGGCACCCGAGGACGGGCCTTGAACCTTGAAGCGGGCCGGACTCCCGAGTCTTTTCGACTTGAATCATGTGTCCTTGTTTGCCCTATTATATCCTTCTTCTCGATCTCAACCACTCGGATCCTTTACCGATAGCGAGGTAGCGGATCCCACGATGGAATGGGTTTATCGTGGGGACTGCATGCCAGCGATCAAATGTCAATCGGTGCCCGAAAGGGCCTGCTTTGCTTGAATCACAGGTGGGCTCGCATGAACAGGATGTTTCCCTCCTCCCCACTCGCGACTGCCCACTCCGTCAACAGGACTCAAGATTGGTAGCTGGTACCTTAAACAGTCTCTGACTGACGATGGTACTTCCCCGATGAGAGCTTTTGCAGGCTTGAAACCGCACCCATCCCCTCCTCTTCTCGTCCTCTACTTGTACTGTACAGGTACTGCCCCCTACGCCCCCTGGCGCGACCCTCATCCTAGGAGAAGGATACCCGGCGGGCAAGCGACTTGAAAATGATTCTACAGCCCGAGCGTCCCTCCTCGCACACAGACTTCACTCTGTCTTGCGGCTACACCGCTCACTCAGACCGCCCAACAAGTTTGTCCTGCTCAATTTTTTGCGGAACCATGACGACCCGACATCAGACTCTAAACTAAGCGGCCCTGTATGGCCGTTAACCTGTTATCGTACAGCTCGCACTTAGCGTGGGGTTTGGATGCGACTCGAGTCCAAGGCTGTGGTTCCCCTGCTTCTGACAAGGAACCCTTGGTGAAAACAAATGCAACGCTTCCATTCACGCACGTGGAGAACAGGTCGGAGTGTGTATCAGATTTGTTTGATCTGGCGGCAGGTGAAAACCAAAACATCAACTGGTCACCGGTGATTGAAACAGGAAGCCGAGAAGCAGCCTGAACATTTATAAGATGACACTACAGCACGATGGCTTACCTTTTCTCTTCAAAGGCGAGAGGTAATAACAAGATTGACTCGGATTCGTCTGGGGTTTAGACGCTTGTGGCGTATGTTGGACACACCGCCTTAACTCTTTCTGTTCCGCCGGTGTAGATTACTTCCGGTGATCCATGGTACGTATGGTACCATGAGGGTGCTGCAATCTAGAGACTCCCTCGAACTATGGCCATGATGACCATTTACGAGGCACGTCGAGCTAACTCCAAACTGCTTCTTGAAGTGGCACCGCATTAATTGATATTTGAAATTTTGGCTGAGCGTCATGAAATCCCATGCGTCCCCAGGCCGTAATTTCTTGGTTGTTCCACCTGGTACATTCCCGATTGAAGGAAGAGACGGCTAACGAGGCCAACAAAGTTCCTTTCTTGGCATTCGAAGTAAGTCTCATGTAATCATAATATAATCCCTTACTCGACTGTTTGTATGAAATCAACATTGCAGTTGGTATCGTTACGACGGATCCTTCAAGAGTTGGAACGTGAAGTACGAAACACTTGGGCAGATTATCTTTTCCAGTATGGCCCTGAGTCAAGTTGGTGATGCAGTCCGTAAAGAAGGTCAGTACTGGCTTAAACGACTATTAGTATACCTGCACAGCTCAAGGAAAAAAAATAACCAGTTTCTAAGTTTGTTGCGGGTGCATGTGAGAACTGGCGGAGATGGGCGTCCTTGTTGATCATTGTCTCGCTGGACCTTTCTTCCTACAGTCAGGCGCAATCATTTGTAGAGTTATACTAGGTCGAATGAGTGGTTTCCATGGTACCATAAGGTGCCATCAGAACGGATGGGCGTGCACTTACGAGATCGCCAGACACAATTCAAGATCATTGGCAGATCCAAGCATATCAAAACAATGCCGTCTGCTATCCCTGACGATTTCCTCAGCCGTGTGCCAGCTCCGCCTCAGAGGCAGTCGGGATGGTGATGTCGAGGTGGGCCCTGTTTGTACTCGAAATGAGACGGGGAAAACAGACCACCGAATATTTTGAACGGCGAACTTGAAGCCGGACTCCGAGGCAGTGCCGATGCCGGTGAAGGGTTTGACTTAGTTGAACACGAATCTCGTTCTAGGGGTGCGGGTAGAAGATGGGTTCTTGAGAGGGTTTATTTGAACCAGTGCACTATATTATCGAAGATTCGAAGTTGATGTGCACACTTCCGGTTAAGGGTCGTCGAAGTTCCACTCACTGGCACGGAGTTAGCCGATTCTGAATGTCGGACTCAGTCGGAGGAGCAAAATCGGCGACATTGATCCAGCGGTGTGAACGTTTGACACACTGTTCTGAGAAACGGTCCACTTGAATCTCGAGTGTTGTCAATCTTGTTTCCTGCTTTCATTGCACTCGCCTCGGGCTGGTTTATGATCTGCGGGCGCGCCCATTCACATCATTTTGCCACTTTTTACTGCTACGTGTGGGTTATAGTTGATGGAACATACAATTGTAACCTACACAGCCTGCCAGTGGCCCATCAATGGCATCACGGTACGCACTGCCAGGATCAAGGACTATCATCGCTCCCAGATAATTTCGTCACATGGCGCTGAAAACTCGGCTGCTTTTCGATCCTCTGAATCCAATCGTATGTGAAATTCTAAGTATGGGACCTGCAGAAGTATATTAAACCCTCAGGCTCCCTTGCCCCCAGTAGTTCCCAATAACCCCATTCATCACTGGCAGACAATGTCTACCAATAGTTCTCTCACCCGCGTCAATACCACGAACCGAGCTACAGGTATCGTGGAGACCAAGGGAAGCGAGGACGTAGGCTGCAGAAATGCAGCCCATGAGCACCATTCACACGCCGCCGGCATATGCCCTATCAGAGGGTCGGACCATGCCTACTGCCCACCCCAACCCCACGACAAAAGATCACCCTGTCCCGCCCTAAACACGCTCGCAAACCATGGTTTTTTGTAAGTCACAATCACACCCATCCACCATCGCTATCATCACATTACGCCCTAAACTGTCATTGACGCCCAAAATAGACCCAGAAATGGCAAGCAAATTGGCCCGTTTGAGATTTACAGTGCGCTCAGAGAGGGCTACTATCTCTCCCCCTTGCTCGCATTCCTCCTCGCGTTCGGCGGCTGGTTCATCCTCGGCCAGCTCCGCAGAGTCTCTCTTTGGGATCTCTCTCGGCACAACTGCATTGAGCACGACGCCTCCCTCTTCCACGTTGACGCACACCAGGAAGACGAGTACGCACCAACTGCGGTGAACAAGTCATTGATGAAGTCAGCGCTGCACCAGGGTGGGCGGTATCGCCACGGGAGAATGACGCTCGAGGACGTGGCCAATATCCGTGCCAAACGAGAGGGGGAGCTAGAGAGCCCGTTACGCTGGTGGCAAGCGGAGATTGCACGGGGGGAGATGGCAATCGCCATCGGCGTTCTTGGCGGAAAGGATGCTCACAAGCAGGGGCTCGACCTTGAGGACCTCCGATTGTGGGTGGCGCAGGAGCGTCTGCCAGATGGGTGGAAGCCAGATCATACCCAGGGCCTCTTCCAGACGGGGATGATGGCCAGGGTTATTCGGGATCGCATGACAGCGATGAAAGAGGGCTCGATGCGTAACATTTTGGATGACGAGCCCACAGCCATCCCCACAGCCCCCTCGATGAATGGGCCATCAAAGGAAATGTAGAAGTCATCCTACGCGTTCGCGTGCTTACGGATCAGTGTAGTGCATCAAAATTGGAAATTTCGTTCTGTTGCTTTATTCGTTCATAACAGGGTGTTGTTTCTGTCGAGAATCTACTAGTAATATATGAAATTCAGTATAGCTACCTACATACGTATTATATTTGAGCCAATCGAGGCTTGTGACAGTACTGCTGAGGCTGCATGAATGGTTACTTCGTGGAGTGTAAGGCTGAAGTCCGTCATGAGGTATGTTCTGAAGGGGACAGATAATTAGTAAGGAAAGGGAGGGATACGCACTGAGTGTGAGATCGTTCACGGATGGCTTTCGTGCTTCGTGCTTCGTCGGGCGGAGAGCTGAATTGGTGATCTATTCGATGGGGGATAAGACACATGGACGGGGGTATATATAGTGGAAGGAAACGATGATGTAGCTACGAACAAAGACAAAGAAGTGAACATATGAACATAAAAGAAATGGAAACTAGGCCGAACTACAAAGGTCCGGACGTGTGGCGGGAACGAAATGAAAGCCGCGCGGGTGACGAAATGAGGAGGCGAAAGGGTGATCGAAACGAGGCACCTGTGTCGGGGCGTGGACGTCGTTACTTCGTGGGGTGACCAAGTTGCAGCATGGATCGTGAGACTGCAACGTTGCTCAACGGCAAGTAAATTTCCATAGTCCAAACGCTTGAAGGTTTCATGACGTTTCCGTGCCTCGCTGTCAGGCTGGTAATCGTTGGTGTTTCTCGTACGCGGATTGAGCTTCGTCCAAAAGAAGCTTGAGGCGCTTTTGCCGTGCATCGGGAAAGGTAGGAATGGTCGGCGCAAAAGTCACGTGCCCTTTTTCATGGACGATGCGATCTGCCACCCTTTCCTTCCACACACGCCAGATATCGCGCTGGTTGGGCACCAACGTGTCCAATACCCCAGAAACGTGGACACTCTTGACGGGCCGGGGGACATCCTGGCAAAGAGCGAGACAAACGAACGTCGCTGCCGAAGCCCGTGTGTTGAAAGACCACTTCCGTATCCGTGGGCGGCCGAGTGCGTCGAGAAAGCGTTCCGTCCGGATGCAGTAGTTTTGGGATTGCAAGACGAGCCTTGCGAACAGCCCAAAGTAGGCGGATTGTGTAAAGAAGGATACGGCATGAAGTAATATCGTGGCAGAGGATGTTGATGCGAAGGAGGCTGCTACAAGGAGTAACCCAAGGAACTCTCCCGTCAACCTCGCCACTGAGCGTAGGGGTGTTACACCAGAGACCGGTGGCAAGGAATCGTTGATAGATGCCTTGAGTCCCCACCAGCACGCCTTGCATATCATGCGACCAAAGACCACCACGAAAGCCGTCCCTTTGAGGTTAGGAATAGAGAAGTTTAAATGCAAAAGTCGCATTACCATAGCCTCGCACGCCCCACGGCATCCTCCCTCCAATACTCCATATAGAATATCAGAAACGAGTTGCTTCTCTTGCCATCTCTCAGTTGTTGGGAAAACGTCAGCCTCATCTTCTCCTGGCCGTTTGAGTCGAGGATCCGCGAATGAGAGATAGAAACCACCCTCAGTCACCGCCTCAACGATTCTTTGGCTGCCCCGAATCACCACCGTCAAATCGTCGTCCATGAGCACTGCACACCCAAGACCCGGATCCAGCTCCGTGGGATGTACCGCAGTCCTCCGAATAAGTGTGAGTGTACCAGGTCCAAGTATGAGCGCGGCTATGAAATCGATAGCGATGAACTCGGACGCAGGAGACCACTGGCCGGTTCTCAAGATGACGAGCATGCTCAGCAGGATGGGGACGAGGACCATCAGGTCCACGTCTACTGACGTGGTGTATTGAGATTCGAGACGGCCGTCGTCGAGGTCCAAGATGGCGACAGCCTGTGGGTGGACTGGACGATACGGCGTCGCATCCGACTCGACGGCGCTTTGCCATGCAAGAGGGCTATTCAGGACAGCTTCTGCGACTGCCTCCGCATGTGGTGATATGTCTGTACTACCGTCAGACACTGGGAGACTTTTGCTGTGTTGGAGAACGAGTTTGGCGAGATGTCCTGATTGCCGTTTGGTGAGGCTGACCATCGGTGCGATGAAGTCTGGTCCTGTCCGTTTTCCATCCCAAAATTGCGAGCGAACAACGGAGGTAAAGTCGAGGAGAACCTGTGCGAGACGTACAGGGTCAAGAGTCTTGACAATATCTAGTATGCGGGTAGCCTGGAGCGTCAATGAAGTCAGTGAGAACTGCTTAGACCGTGACAACACTCCCATGGGAAATAACTTGAACACGGAAGATCCGGTGAGTCGGACTAGCACAAGTTGCTACTACGGTAGTAGAGTACAGTAGTACGTATAGCCTGAGTAACTTGGAATGAGGAGACTCCCGGGGTGGACTCCACTGGCAGCTGTGTCTTCGAACTGCCAAAAGACATCAAAACTAACTTGAAGCTTACAGTATAGCTGGTCAAAGGTTCTAGGACTCTTGCTCATAGTACTAGCACCTTCACAATCTATTAGAACGCGGGCCGGTACTAGAAGACTCACGACTCGGAAATGAGTCAGAGTCAAATGGGACATTGACTCTGGCTCATTTGCGGGCACGATGGGTCAGCTTCAAGTGGCAACATGTTCAAGTTCATAACGCTGATCACAGCAAACTGTCCAAATCCTATGTTGGACCGATCAAAGATTCAAAGTGCGTCAGCAAGTTGTAAAACCGACTTACTATGTAGTAAAACTCAGACTAGTACAACGTTTCCACTACCACTGGCACCATCAAAGCTTCACCTTGCAGTGCCTTGATTCCCGGAGCCGTAACACTGATGTGATGACGTGAAGTTAGCTTTACAATGAAATACTGATGAACTACTATCAACTTATCAATGATAGCACCTTGGACCAGTGTCATGGTCAGGAATCCGACGCATCGCAGCAATTGCAGTGCTCGTACTCAAAGCGGCCATGCGTTACAGTTGATGACATACACAGGTCTTCGGTGATAAATCGATAACTCCTCTTGCCTTTGTAATGCATGATGCATCAAGGTGAGCGTAGAACTTACCAAGTCACCGGTTCAGACGTTCTCTCAGGCACTCAAAGTCGGGCTCGGCAGTAACAGAGATGTGAAGGCCGTGTTAAACACGTTCAAATATATATCGTCGTCCAGTTGGACGATGGAGTCATTTTTCAACTTTCCTCGGGTGCAAACAGACGCGAACTGATACCTCGGTAATGACATCCCCTTCGGGGACGCGACTCGACTCGACTACTATAATCTCCACCTCGATAGAAGCTATCCTTTATGGTGAATCTCCAATTTACTTCCTTTTCTGCGTCATAATCCTGACAATGCACTCCATTTCCATAGGTGTCTCGCTCGTATTGTTTGGCGGGACCATATGGGCACAAATACACGGGCGCAACAAGGACGAAATTAACTGGTCGATAGTATTGGCTGCCTTAATTTTCACGATTCTTAGTACAATTGTAAGCTTATATTCCCAATAAATTCAACGTATTGATACTTCAGTAAGCACCTGGTGGTTAATATTCAACGACTCGTAGACGGGTTCGTATTCAATGCCACAATATTTCCAGGGGGTCCGGCAGGTTTCTTTGCTGATGTGACACAGACAACATTCATCATTAAAACTGCTGCCTATGTTTTGCAAACACTGTTAGGTGATGCGGTCGTGGTGAGTTGCTGAGATAGCCGGTCTTTGCACCTCATTCTCATTGTCAAAATAGATATATCGTTGTTATGTTGTTTGGCAACGTTTTAGATTCATTGTGCTACCAGTAGTACTCTGGTGTTCTGCTTTCGGTGTGTTTTACTTGGATTGTTTATCGTGAAACTCGAACTCAGCATTTATTATAATAGCAATCTCCGCAGTTGTTCTTTACAATTTGATGTACGTGACCGACACGGAGGATGTTTATCTGCTAGACATTGGAAGATGGGTTATTCCATTCTGTTTGTTGACATTGACAACAAACTTACTTAGCTCAGGTAAGCAATGGTTCGTCTCGTCAGTCAGTGATATAATTTGGCCATGGTTTATTTAATCAGCTCTGCTGGCCTATCGTATCTGGATAATGAATCTGGATGCACCGGGAGTAGTTCGGGTACTTTCTCGATGCCGAGTCGATGGTTCTCTACTGCTACGCATTCTCATAGATGCGGCGGCTATATATACACTCACACTCGGTGTCTTAATCGTGTGCCACGCTTACCAGAATATCGGGCAGTTGATCGTGCTGGACATGGTTTGTTCCCATCTCTTTAATCACTGATCATACTATGATGTTCCTGACACGGTTTTAGATGACGCCCATTATATCCATCGCATTCTCTATGATCCTCGTTCGCATTGCCATTGCGAAGAACACGACTGCTCGTGCTGCTCCGGCTGCGCTATCACCAGTTCGCTTTGCTACAAGAGTAGCACCGAGTCCTGCAGAGCCCACATTTTTTGGTGCGCGCCGATCTAGTATATGAGAATGGGGATCGATATAGGAACAGAGCACAGGCTTGTCTACCTTAATGCTGCATAAGTTTATAATATATGCTCATAACTAGGAGGTATGGATATTTGCAAGCAAACACTGGTAATGTCGGTAAGGATCTTGCCGAAGGCGATCTTGGCCTTTTTTTTATTTTCTGCTACTTGTATGCTCCTCCGCCATCGTTACGGGGAAACGAAAGTCAGCATTACGTTAACTATTTGTTCCTGTGTAATATTCATACTCAACACTCGGCCAAAATTGATCCACTCTACGTTATCGGCTGCCTGGCGAAATGGCATCGCGTCTGACTACGATGCTGTGTAATCAGGAGATTGCAGGTTCGACCCCTGCGGCGGTCATATTTTTTAAAATATGTTCTTGAAGTTGCCACTACCAAATCTGATATGTGCCACAAGTGACTTGGGCACTGACAGCGCAGCCATCCTCGACAAAAATTGGCAGGTATACTCTAGACTCTTTGTCGGAAGTGATCTAACTCGAAGGCTGGCAGTGGTACTGCCACTGCAAGCCGAAGCCCTCAGCATATGCGTCACACCGTCGCTATATTTGGTAGTTAGTGAGATCACACAACACCGTGACAGGGTCCCGTCTCAAGTCATACCTAACCATCCCAGATTTTCCCCAAAGCCGCAGTGCTACTGCATTCCAACGTCGAACGAGGCTCGCCACTGGAAAAATTAAAGCTCATGATTGCTGCGTCTCACCGACGGCTCGTGTAAGCGATCCCCGCATGGAAGTTAACGTTCCAAAAAATGATGGATCTGTATGACATACACAGGCTCAGGCCGCTCAGCATCCTCAGCAGCACGGCGCCAAGGATGTAGAAACGCATACATGTACGTACCCACTGCAATTTATCCGTTTAGTCCCTTCCTTCAATTGATATGACTTCAAAAAATTCCAGGAGCTACAGGAAGAATTAGTATCCCCTGTTGATTCGGAGCGTGACATCCGGAAGAAGATTGATAGACGGGTGCTCTTATTGTACACCCGCTTCAATGTGCTCGATGCCGTGGACCATGGTGCGTGTTTACACTAGGTTTCATTCCGCATGTGAGATGTAGGTGATGTGCAGACTAGGGCCAACATCGGAAATGCGCGTGTGGCTAGCGTGCGGGGGTCATTGGATCGGTCGAATTATCAGGTGCATTGAATAGCCTGGGTCATTCAATTCCCTATCGAATCACAATTCACTATGACACTGACTGCGAGCTACGTGCACGTGCCCAATAGAACGATTGTAGCCCTCAATTCGAGCACTGGCTGATCGTCTCCCAGTGGCTTCGTTATCTCCGAATTTCCCATTACCATAGTAGATCACGACGTCATTGACAATGCAACCGAGTTACATCTTCCAATTGCAGCGTACAGGACCCAATCGTTTACTTCCTGCGATAGCCATACTCTGGGGCGTCGTCTGTGGTTCACAAGGTAGGTGATTTTCTCGTGGAGCCTTGCATTTATCCACGGGAGGGCCAGGCTTCGTCACCAACCACCAGGAGTTGCTTGCATGCCGATTCCTCCTGGGATTGGTTGAAGGTTTTATCGCTAGGCATTCTCGCGCCCTTTCATTCATATCGTTGGTCAGGCGGTGTTATTCCCGGGCTCGTTTTACATCTCTCTTTCTTTTATCCTCGGCAGATGCTGCAAACACGGTATGCACGAAATTAGCACCGCAGTACATTACCGACATTCTTCCTCGGGTTGCTGCCTTCCACGCGGCATCAGTACTATCTGGTGCATTCACCGGTTTACTGGCTGCTACCATTGAACAGATGAAGGTGGGTGGAATGCACGGGTAGGCCTTGGTATGTCGCACTCGTACAAACTGTTTTATAAAACAAACGTCCATCGGTCTTAACAGGAGGGCATCTTGACGATCGCATTCGGCGGGGTAGCTTTTTTCCTGGCTCTCCAGAAAGCGCAAGTTTTTTTGACGAAAAAAGGATCTATGCCATCTTTGCTTTGGAACGCGCCGGTTCTGTATCGGAGGGTGATGCAAATGGCAGCTTTAGTTGGTCTGAAGTGGTCAATTTGATCAAGTCTCTGCACACGTGGCTCATTACCGCCACCTTCTTTCGATGAGTGTGCCTCCGTGCGCTGTCACATTTGTTTGTAAGTACTGTATCTCGACATGTTCTCTGTTTTGACACCTACAAGTAATACTTATTTGCGGGCTTTTTATCGGACCGTTACCAATGCCGTAGATACAGTGCGATATTCTTTTCTGCTCTACAGATAGTCGGCTTTGCCATGTATTACGGTATGTCGATGCCATTCACAAAGGCCAGGAAGAACATCTGACATCAAACATTTCCATGCACAGCGAGCACGTCGCACCACATTTGCTATGCATCCCTCTCTTTCGCCATCGGAGGCGTGAGCGGGGTGGGTCCCTCGGTAATGACATGACTCGCAAACAACATCACGCCGCACCCGCGATCGGCGACTGGTCTTTCCACGAGTCTCATTGCGAGTGAACTCCGAGGCGTGTTGGCCACCTGGCTTCTTGGATTTGTGTTCCTGGCACCCAATTACACGGCGGCGATGATCACGTTTATCGTCATGGCTGCTTGTACGTTGTCTGTCGTGGTAGCCAACCTGGTGTACCTACAGCGGGCGAACCGCTTTAAAAGAGGGAGCTGATGACGAGAGAGGACGAGCCGGACAACCTCGGGGATAAGAGTGCGTGGTTTTTATATAACTTGTAGTGAGGTGGTCAGTTAGGCTCCTTGATCTCCATCCACAAGGATTATCACCATTTAGTAACTCGGTTTTTGCAGTGAGTATGAAACAGTATGACGAAGGCTTTTCCAAGGTGGCCCGCGTCCAGGCAAAATATTAGAGTGCTGCAACCCTCAATGGCAATGGGGTGATCTGGAAGGTGGGTCGTGTTTTCGTGTGTGACCATCAGGGTGACCTGGAGAATAAGTCATGGATGACGAGGACATCCAGTTCCTTCCCATCCGTTGATACTGCAAGGCTTATACAGGATTTATCTTCAAGCTTACATACAATACATGACAGTAACTGGCAAAAATACACTTAAAACCCATCCAAAAGAGTAAATAGTAACGGAACGCGTTCGTTGCGCCGGCATCCTACGCCTTGCTCCTCTCGCTCGCCCCGAGATACAAGAACCACATGTCATTCATCGTCGGGGAAACCTGTTCCAGACCATGAAAGACCACGATCACCTTTTCTCCCATGTAGTCGATCCGCCGCAGGCCGTCGCGTGCATCTACATCCGGAGTTTTCTCCAGACTGGAGGGATTGACCGGCGTTACAATGCGTGCACGTTGATGGTATGCCCGACCAGCCGCCGCCTTTCGATACTTGGTCCAGGTATTGTATTCTTTCTCCGAGACGTATTCAAGCAACTTTTGGACGATGGCGTCCAAGACGTCGCCACAAGTGATCCCCCGTGCGTTCTTGACCTCTATCGGCCATGGAAAATGGGGTAACGGATCCTCAGCGACGCCTTGGATGTGCATACGTGTCACAGGGGGAGACGTTGCTGGCTGTGTTAAGTAGGCAGGGTCGAGGGGTGCAGTGGAGTTGGAGGACGCATGTGTGTTGTACATGATCTTGTTGGGGCCGCGTGCAATGTCGAATACGATGGGATGGGGGCCGTTGCAGTGGTGCTGGAGGTGCGGGTTTAGTCGGACATTGTGGGAAAGGGGAGGTGGGAATCGAATCCTCGACTGGTCGTATGTCCGTGGAGGTAGAGAGGTGCCTTTTGGAAACGAGTTGCTTCCTGCGTCATGATGCCGCACGTTGTGCGTGCTGTGGAGACTTCTTCTGAGGTCGTCCCCTTCAATCGTGGCTGACGAAGAATATCGCAGTGCTAGAGGGAGGAAAGTTCTTGTGAAGGGAGATCGTAAGCACCGCACGAAACTTACTCGAGCTGCGAACCTGGACGCGGTTCACCACGGTCGGATGAGCATGGTGCCCATAAGCTTTCCGCCGGTCATACGGGATGAAGGGTAATGTGAGCGCATCAAGCCGCCTCGCTCTCTGCGCCTTGCTACAAGCTACAGCACTTGGTCGTCAGCTCTTAGACTGTAGTACCATCCACTTACGAAACGACTCCTTGAGCGACATCCAAAACTTGGCACAAGTGCTCCTTGGTCGAGTCGACACGATCGTGCGCTGCACGACACAGTCCCGCTCCAACTTAATCTGCTCCTTGGTCATTTCACTACGGGCGATATCTGAGCTCCACGGGGTACGTCTCGTGAATCCGGGCCCGGGTACATAGTAGAAACTCGGGACCTGAGGACCTGCGGGAGCCATCCAAGGCGCGTTGGAGCCCCTCGGTGGACCACCAGCCCCAGGACAGATCCCGCCCCGAGTCTCCGACCACGTATGCTTGCGTTGAGACATGAACTAAACGTTTGAACCCTGACCGACGAGACAGAGAGGGGTTTTAGTAGCACGTAGCACGCGCACTCAACCAGGCCGAGGTTGATGGATTGGCCTAGAGAATGTGCCAGCAAGAGGCGATCGTGGTGACCACGAGGACGAGGCATGATGTTGTCATCACCCCTGCCAGCCGCCTCTAGTTTGGAATGTGGTGCAGCTCCAGCGCCCAGGCCGTCAATACTGAACGAGACCATCACGACGAAATCTAGCCCAGAAATCATATTCGATCTTGTGGAGTACGCACCAGAGGTTGACGCTAGAACAACATGACAAAAACTGCAAGTCCGTAGAGGCGTGAGTGGGACAACTTGAAAGGGTTACTGGACTGAGATTTTGACTCGACACCTCGACTAGTATCTAGCCGACTCACCGTTCTCACACAAGCTCCAAACCGTATGTCGAGTCTTCGCACAGCGAAATCTGCGTGGAAAAAGCACAACTTTTCTGTTACTAGTATTAGTACTAGCGAAGGTAGGAGGGAACGTCAAGTTGACCATGACACCCTTTTCATCATTCCATTAATCTAGGGCTTAGAAGGCTGTAGCCACGCGTGTCACGCAGCTGAATCCCCTGAACCACTGCCTGCACCGCAGGCTGCAGGATATTTGATGCATTTGACAGGACTCTTCGCCTCGCGACGAACTTGAAGCAGAATCCGCGATTCAGTCTCATCCCAGTCTCGTCGCCGAAATGCATCGCGGTTTCGCTGTCCGACGCTGTAACAGTCTTTTCGGAAGAGGTACGTGCTTATTCGTGGCGCTTTGACTACATCAGGACCTTAACCAAACAATCTTGCCATACGGAGTACTAGCTTTCCTTTCAACACCGCCCGGCCCAACCGAAAACCCTACTTCGAATATCCCCGGCCCCCTTGTATCCAGATGAATTCGCTCTTCTTCATGCATTGGCGCACTCAGAATGAGACGAGGTTCCCGAGCGTCTGGCGTGCGGACCGATGGTACTTCCAACGTCCATATATATTCCAACCCCGTGGCGTTCGATTGTGGAGGCTCCCCGATGACGGACGTGAGCTGCGCAGCGACGCCTGCAAGCCTATTTGGTTCTACTAGCAGACGAACATGCGCTACGCCTTCTACGCCAGAAGGATGGACCGTATTTGATAGCGGTTCGACTGGAACCTGTACGTTCAAATCATCTCACGTGTCGCCGAGGAATGTAGAATTGAGAAACTCACCCTCCACTCCCGGGGCGTCACGTCCCCACAGAAGAAGGGAACGGTTCCTCGAAGACGTTCGTCTTCCGTGGCACTGATAACCCATTGTAGAACCCGCCCATCTGCGCGCGTACGGCCGCCGGGTGTATCTGGAGTGTAACGGACCTCGCTATGCTCCTGCTCTGCACGAGCGTTAATGATGCGTGCGATCGAGGTAGCAGAGGAACCGAGGAATGAAAAGTCGATCCACCCGGGTTCTTTATGTGCCCAGGGATTTGTATCGCGCTGTGCGCGATCGGGCGAGTCAGGCGGGTAGTGTGAGGCGGCGTGCGTGAAAGATATGAGTTCGAGATAGGTGCCATCGCCCAAGATCTGGTTGCTTCAGTAAGGACGATCACCCGGATCAAGGTACTGTCCTACCACGAGCGCATTCGCTGTGAGTCCTCCTGTGTGGATTCCGCCAGCGATGACGCTGTAAAGGTTCAAGTCATCTTAGGGTAGAAATCGAGATGAGGAAGCGCGAACTGAAAGCCCAGTTCCTTAAATTGCTGCGACGTTTGCTCGATCGTGCCAGGCGGTGTAAGATGGATGATGTGATCTATCGTCTTTGTGGATGGGACAGGCATAGTGGACATCCTTCCTCAGCGAGCCTAAGCGAGTCCAGATATTTATACTAGTAAATATGAAGTTCAGGTGACTTCATTGGCGTGCCACAGACAACAGCATCTGACGTACAACTTTTTTAAAAATCCATTCTTGTCCGTCGTTGGAGCGGCGCTCTATCTACAAGGACAGGTAAGCGGTGTACTACAGTACGAAATATCAAGTTTGGATGACAGCAGGGTGCCAGGAATGTATAAGTACGTTGGCTCTGAGCCCGTACGTACAACATTGGAGAAGGTTTGGTCCATATAGAATAGGATACGAATAATACCTAAGGAGTGGACTAGAAGTATCGAACAAGTTCGAATTTGTGGTCCAAAAGGGCTACCAGAGTCCGAGTTCATACCAGTGAACGAAGAGAGCTTCACGCCAGGTCAGCAAAGCCGACTCGCAGCTGGCCAACGTCGAAAATACTGTAGACGTTTCGCAAAAATGTGTCACCAAGGATCCAAACGGCTAGTCATAACGGACGTTAGGAAGTAAGCCCAATCATATGCGCTGCGCTGACATACCTCCAAGACTACCCGTGCCTGCTATGGCACCGATACAACTCGTCTCAGAAGAGTTGTATGCTCCCAGATTGAATGTGTCTGCAGAGATGGCAAAAGCTTTACCCCCAATCGTGATACTGATGTTGGGCATTGCATTACATGGCACTAGAAAGGGCATGTTGAGCACCGCGAGCATTTGAGTGTGGACAATGACTTACTTGTGTAAAAACCACTTCCTACTTCCGTGGCATTGAGAGCGCTGTAAAACTGGCCAACAGTTTCAGCATCCGCGAGGATAAAGGTTGTCCCCGTGTCCACGATTGCGGCCGCGTTCTGGGTGATTGCTTGACCATTGCTATTTATTGAGTCTACGTTGACTTCCCAGAATCCCTGAACGTCACACGTCAACGCTTGACAAGAAAGTCGTACAGACATGAGCTAACCTCGCGGGTAACGGGCGTATAGGTGAAGTCACCCGTATATAGTGCCGTATTAACGCCTCCCAAGCTTAATTCGGATCCCGATGAAGCTAACTTGAAAGCGAAGACGGGATCCGAAAGTTGTCCTTCAGAAATGAGCGTCTGAACAACTGGAATACCATTAAACCCAGAGATGTTTCCAAATGCCATGCCCATTAAGCCATCCGGAGCAAAGCCGGGGGACTCGTAGGTTGTGGAATACTGCAAAGCAGCTCCAAAGGTTTGATTCGAGGCCTATGACATCATCAGACCTCAAGTATCCCATGCTGTGAACGTAACACACCACGAGGCCTGCGAGGGTGACGGTATCTGAGTACAGGTCGCCAGACACCGTGGAACCATCGCCATATGAAAGGGAAAAATCTGAGTGCAAATCGACGGATGAAGAACTTGCGTTTGGATTATAGGGCGTGTGTCCATCGCATGTCGAGCCACAGTTTGACGAGGGCAGGAACAAGTCTGCGGAACCAGTGTCGACTTCCACTGGACGATGAAAAATGAGGAATCTGCGATCAAAAAATACGAGTGGCTTACCCGTGTATTCGACAGCAGGAGACCCTACAGAAATTGAGCCGTACCATCTTACGTTCCCTTGATCCGTGAGTGGAGAAGAGCCCGTAGCACGTCGTGTGAGGGTGTTACTGCTGCCTGAAGATGAAGTAGGTGTACTAGAGGAAGGCGGGCGGGCCAATGCAGCAAGCCCTTGCAAATACTTGCTGGTCGTCACGCATCAGATGGGAGAGGGACGGTGCGAGATCCGGTATCACCTACCTTTCTGAATATGCAACATGTGAACGAGCGGCATCTAAGTCGACCACCCCGTCCTTTGTGAGGGTCAACCTTTTGTGAATTGGAACAACCAAAGAGCCACGATGTGGCAACGCATTTGTCAAGACCAGCAAGACAGAGATGAAAACGGTAGATAGCGAGCGCATATGGGGGAGAACGACGGGAAAGGCGTGCGCAACTCCTATAGCTTGTCCTTTGCGGTGTTATAAGTGTGCATGTGGACATTGCGTGGCAACAACGAACCACTGCAAATCCATGCTACCGCCGTGAAAGGGTTGCCATGAGGTAACTGCGGGAACCTGTGGTCTATCGTTGCTATAGTCTATGATTGTTCCCTGAGGTATCAGTATTGCCAAATCCCCAAGCTGTCGAATTGTTATCTTGTCGCGCTGATTATTCCATTAAGTTAGTCTGTCCCCATCGGAGCACAGTGCTGCGCACTGCGGCCTTGTTCGGCGTGGCAAATAAACAAGGGAGCGGAAATAAAAGTGGGACAAAAGCCTCGGGCAGGAGCAAACCTAATGTCGCCGTGCTAAAATTTCCAGGCGGATCGGCTTCTCAACTTCGCTAGCAAAGGGTTCCACCTCGATCAGAAAGATTTCGGGTTGGACCTCGTTCGATTTCAACGCACACTTGGCGTCAAAGTTCTTGCCTCGGCAATTGAAATCTGAGCTGTGACCTCGAAGCTTTTGATCGAGACAGTTTTGCGCAATGACATATCTAAACTCCGCACAGATCCAAAACAATATCTGAGATTAATTTTTTACCATCGGACATCCAAATGCATGTGCCGGCCGCACTCTTTGCCGCCTCGGCGACGGGTAGCCGTGAAACCTCCGGCCACAATGCGGGTGTCCGAATAACCGGTCCCTCCTCACCGCACGTTGAACGTTTCGAACTGTCGAACCGACGCGAACAACTAACATCGCGATGATGTCGCCCTCAGGTTTGCCACATCGCTCCCCTACATTCCACCTAATAATAACATGTTTCTTGTCTCAGAATTTTCTGTTCAATCCTTGTTTAACGTCCGCGGGAAAATAGGTACCCGTCAACGTACTTTGGGCGGTTGACACTGCTCACCGTGGGCCTGGATTTCAGCACTTGTGACAGGAGGTGGGACAGGTATCGGCAAGTCGATTGCCTCCGCGCTAGTGCAAAACGGTGCCAAGGTCTACATCGCAGCGAGGAAGGAAACACAGCTTAGAGAGGTTCGCAACGGAGTTCTCGATGGTCCGGTCCCTTCGCTTACATGCCTTCTTCTCTGCTAGGCAGTGGAAGAATTGAATGTGCTCGGACCGGGCAGTGCACACTACATTGTCGCCAACCTCAATGTGAGTCCCTTGCGGTACTCACGGTGGAGTAACACATTGTGCTCTTGGTACTGACGATAATGCTTCCACACCCCCTCTACTGGACAATTGTAGAACAAGGCTGGCGTAGACGCATTGATCTCTGCACTCACTGAACTTGAGCCGGCCAAGATACTCCACATCCTTATCAACAACTCAGGTGCTACATGGGGTGCTCCTTTCGACGCATTTCCCGAGGATAAGGGTTGGGATAACGTCATGGCTGTGAACGTGAAGAGCGCTTTTTATCGTGAGCCCCCTCGCTCAACATTTCAATTCAGTTCTGATGTATTGTATCAAGTGACTGCGGGGTAAGCAGCTGTAGCTCATGGACATGTGGGGCTCTAATTGAGTTGTCGTGTGCACGTTGGAGGCTGTCAACATGGCTCGCCAAGGAGGCAACCAGTGCCGATCCTGCCCACGTCGTTAATGTTTCATCGGTTGCCGGTGTTAGTGCAAAGGTTGAAAGCCTAGTAAGCGCCGAAGGTAGTGGAACGTGGAGCTGTTAGTCCCATCTTCCCTTGTCGAAAACCATTTACCCTCATTCTACCTACTGTTAGACAACGTCAGCAAGGCGGCGCTTAACCATCTCACATCGATGCTAGCGGTCAAAATGGGTCCGCAAAAGATCATGTATGTTTTATATTGCTGGTTTTGCATGTCACTTACATCAATGGAAACAGGGTAAATGCAATTTGTCCTGGGTACGTTTGATATCGATGCGACTTTGACTTGTTAGCCAACTGAAATGGTACAGATTGTTCCCCAGCAAAATGACGGCGTTCGCTTTCAAGTCCGCAGGCGAAGAGCTGATTGCAGCACTTCAACCAAACGGTAGAGTCTCAATTACATAAACAGTCACCTTTCATGTGACATATGTTCTTCAGGACGGTATGGTCAGCCTTCGGACATTGCTGGAATTATTCTATTCCTCTGCTCTCCCGCCAGCGCACATGTCACCGGTGCACACATTTTACTTGATGGAGGAGCAGCACTTGCCAATGGGAGAGTTTCTCCACAGGTGAAGCTGTAGAAACACGTATCATGAAATGCACGATGGATATTCATTTTTGTTTATAAGAAACACCCCCCCCCGCATATTTTGACATCGGGATGAAAATACAAAAGTCCTTGATCACCGGAACTAATCTGCCAGAAGTGCGTATAAGAAACAAGAACAGACATGACGAACAAGGATCTTCAAGACTGGGCGTTATGTTGGACGTCGTCGTCTGTGTCGCTTCGCGCGGTCGTCGTGAGAGTTGTTCACGGGGTGCTTGGGCCCCAGTAAACGTACGTCGACTGTTCGAGCACGCCACGATACAGGTCCTCGCTGAAACCGACGCAATGGAGACCGATGCAAGCAACGCGCAAAGCCCCCGCCGCATACAGCTGTGAAGTTTCGTAATGATTTTGGGGTGATACATTCTTCCGGCCGGCCAGGGTTTCCTTGATGATGGCTTGCATTGTCTACGAAAAAGGACCGATCGACGGGGTGAGATCTCAACAAATTCGATCATATTACCTCGGTCGAAAGAGCTTCCCATTCTTGAACAGTGAGATCATCCATCCGGAAAGTCTTGTAGGTCCCAGCGTAGTACCACCTTCCGTCCTTGTTGTAAAAGCACTCTAAAGAGACTTGTCAGGTGGATGCTCGAAATAACGCGTCACCTCACCCGTCTGCTGGCTCATTTGGCCTATGACCTCGACCGCAGACCAGCGATGCGCTGTGGTGACGCGCGGATTTGTGCTGCACTTGAAGACCGGCGTGAGGAAATACCCATGTTCTTCCCTGTCGGGACACCAGTACGTCGTCTGTTGGGAAAGCACTCTGTAATTTTGAAGTCTTGCGGGTCACGATTAATCAGCGTGAAAGATCGACATGAGAGACTAGGCAATGTCAGAAGAAGGTCCTCACAAGTCCTTGAGAGACTTGAAGACGTCAGTATCGCAGGTTCAACTCAGAGTGGACCTACGCCAGAAGCATTTCCGAGAAACTCGTGAAGGGTGTGAGGGGGGTGAATCATAATTGGCTGCAAGGCGTCATCCGGAATACCCGATGGTAAAGGAAGCACCGCTAGCTTGGCCTGTCTCGCAGCAATCGTCGCTTCGGCTGGTATTCCTTTCTCACAGTTGGGGAGCGAGACCTACGTCACAGAGAAAACATCCCGCAGTCAGAATATGACTCGTACACGCGCTCACCTGACTCCCCCGAGCCGCATCATCCGACAATGTTAAAATAGCAGGAATGCTGACTAACGCGGAGCTATTGATATAGACTTGTCGAGAGTAGGCCGAATTGCTTTGTAGGCTATCCCCAAGCCTGTCAGGTGTGAGTGGAGGACCGGTTGATGCTACTCTGGGGGTATCTGTGTTCCCCTAGTACATTCCGTACTACGTCAGTTTCCTGGAGCGACATTCGAATGACACAACGACAAACCGCAGTATCCGCCTGACTCGATGTTACTTCCGACACCTCAAGCGCTTCACCGTGGTCCAACGGCAGTGTTCCAACAGGTTTGAGAGAGGATTCGCAACAGGTCGTGTTCGTGTTCGCCGGGGTAGGCGCTCGTTTGAACACTTCCAATTCTTGCTCCAATCGTAGAATCGCTTCTGTCTTTTGGCGAACAGAGATGTATGCGTCCTCGAGGTGGGCTACGACGTTGTCCCGCGCAACGAGCGCCTCTTCCACGCGCAACCGCTCCATCTGAACGGCAAGCAGCACATCTGCTATGTCTGCGCCCGAGCCCTGATCCTGTCCATTATTAGTTGATAGGGCCGTAAGAAATTGCACTACATGAATGAGACTCGAAAGCTACCATGAGTGGATGATCAGGCATTTTCACCCCGGGCGGGTTGATTTCCAGATCGTTCCGTTAGAAGGGTGACAGGGGCCAGCACTAAAAGGTTAGTGCTTATGTAATATAGTTTAGGTAACTAGATCCTGAATGGTTCGGTTCAAACCGTTAGTTTCATCTCCGCTTCTGTGACGAACCGGTTTTACAAAACACTTTGAACTGATTCCACCATCTTCTTACCTCGACTTGACCTACTGTAGTGAGTTTCTGACGTTGTGGTGCAGGGAGACTACCAACACTAGCCTCGTGTTCCTTTGTTCCACATGAACCCACTATCCATATATTCGCCCCGAGAAACGTACTATATAGTAATACTGCTCGAATACTACAAGTCTAGTAGGTTTGCCTAGATGTGCTAGCATGAGGAAACATTTCTAGAACATTGATAGCAAGATGATCCGGCACGTTGTGAATCCCGAATATCCTGCGCTGCTCCCAAGGGTTCGGAGAAGCCTGAGAAGCCGGGTCCGGACCTTCATTGCTTCGACCAGATATACCATAATGCACTCCAACTCGACCAATGATCTTCGACGCCAACAACGCTCCAAACCTCAACGCCTCCGGCACAGTCGGGTGTCCAACCATCGAGCGGCTCGAGGTGGCATACTGAATGCAGTTCAGTGGCCACTCCGAACCGGTAGCTTGGTGCTGCGGATGTGCGATGGGTGGAAGACGCCCAACGATATCGTCCGTAATAGTCGAAACACTTCTCCCATCGCTCCCAAGGGATGCGCTGTACTGCCGTTCTCGCGGATTATCGCGAAAGTCTAGCATCATCCAACGCAAGGATCCGGTGTCGTCATCTTCGCAAGTCACTACGATTGTGGCGATGATGCGCCAAAGTGCTTCGTATGCCGGGAGGATGCGATCCAGGGAAGATGGGAAGTCTCTGTGTGGAAGCCATTTGTGTAGGATTCTCCGGACGTCAGGTGGGAGCCCGCCATTCCCTTGCCTGTCGTTGTAAAATTCCGACATGGCACTCGTAACGCGTTGGACTTTTGCGAACACGGGAGGAGTCAAGTTGGGGTCCACCTTCAGAAACACCACCAAAAACACACGAAAGGTGACACAGCGGATGAATGTGGCGAGATCGATGTCGATTTCTGGGAGCAGGTATTTCTCGATGGTCGCTTCGGACTCCGAAAGTAGCGTTCTCCACCTGGACGAACTGGAACTGCCAAGTTAGACGTAATTCTTCTCTCGAACCTAGAGCAAGTACCTGTCGTCTTCATTTCCTGGAGGAGTCGACCCATTGTTCATGCACATGGTGAGCGTTTGAAAAATCCTTAGCGCCCAAGCGCGCGCCGAACGGAGGACAAGGTTCAAAGCACGTGCACTCAGGTTGATTGCTCCGGTGGCATATCCCCTGGTGGCCTTCCACAGGAACGCGGGAACGAGGATTGCCAAGAGGAGAAACAATAAAAACAGGTATTTCGGCGACAGGGACATTAGACAAGAGGTGCGTAGATCTGTAGCCGTCCTACGCGTTGGGCCGCCTCATTATAAGCATCCAGATGCTATTACTTATCTTTCATAGGAACCCATGACGCCAGTGGCACAGTCTAGAGGACAGAAAGGAAAGCCGCACGTTCCTGACATTTGGAGCAGGATGTGCCTGCAGCCAGCTAAGCACAAAAGTCCGAAGCTCCGCAAGCCGTCCCTATTTGCTAACTTACCTCCAAATGTCTGCAGGGAAACGGGGTTATTACACCTTTTCGAGTCACGTCAAACGTCTCAAAGCAGGTCTTGCCTATTGCATCTGGGAATGTGCATGCCGCAGCTCAAGCTGCCGAATCGACGCTTCAACCCGTCAACGTTTACGTTCGCGGCTGGTGATCAGTTCATGATCTTCAGATACCTAGAAAGGTGGCGATCTGCCAGGCATTTGATATTCACCTCGCCGCATACTTGCAAAGCTCCTTCATGTGGGCTATCGAAGGCAATTTCCAAAGCCTCATGGGGGACTTTGGTTGAGTATTTCCGTGTCGATGACTCAGATTGCGTGTCATCGGATTCCGGCTGGGGTGGTATGTAGGACCGCACCTACGACCTCGTTCCTACCAATTTTCAAATACGCCGCATCGATTGATGTCGCGTTCGAACTTCGAAGCCTACCTGCTTTGACTGCTCCGTTCACTTTACGCGTCATCTACTTCCACTTCCATTGGCCCAGCTTCACTCCTTTGGCTTTCCCTCGCTTCCGATGCCATCATCTTATTCACCGAATCCTCTGGTATGCCGCTGTGCACATTTCAAGTTCTATTCACCTTCAAGGTGGACTGGAAGAGCTGCTTTTGGATTCCATTTCAAGATAGAAGTGGCGCATACGTTGTCAGTCCGAGTCGGTCTCACTTGGTTGGCATTGGTGCATGCGGTTTGGCAAAAAAAGAACATGCCAAAGGCTCGAGGCAGCGTCATGACAAATCGAGTACATGACTTTGAAACTTAAAGTAGCGCAGACCCTTTTTTACGGTGGTATTCTGGGGTTCCACACCATCTTCGAGGTCTGCGCTGCCAATGAACACCATCCGACCCTCATCTCGGACTTTCGCCCACGTTGCCTCCCGCAGTCAACCTCGGTTTCTTCCGTTCTTCCCGTCCTGTACGTCGAATTGGCGTTGACTCATTGCAGGGTGCCTCGAGTTTCTTTCCGTCGAGTGTGGGCACGACGGGAGAATTCCGGAGTACGCGCGGCGCAAATTTGTCTCCTGGCACCTTTTCCCTGGAGCCTCGCCGGGATACGCCGTCTGAACACGAGTTGCACCACATGGGTCGCCTGGACCGCATTCGACTCGAACGCATTGATCCGGATTGTATCCCCGCATTGACGACAAGTGGAAGCGGAAGCCGGACGTGCGCAGCACTGTGTTCGTTCTTGCCATTCTGGACTTGTTCCCCGCGTGTATTGTTGGAGTTGGTTGAGGTAGATATGTCGGAACCCACACCAGCTTCTTTGGGGTCGGCGGGGACGATAGTCGAGGGTGACAGCGGGCACGGTTGTGCGATTCCCCAACGCCTTCCATAGACTTTTCCTAGGAGCGTACGGGGAAAGTTGCTTTTGGTCTGCGCAGACACAGTCTGACTCTGACTGGACACACCAGATGGGAGTGCAGCGCAGAGAGCAAACAGGCAGGCAAACGTGAGGAAGAGGGCTGGGCGGACTGCCTTAATCATGATGAGTGATGGGTACATGTACCGGCCAGCGCAGCTGTGGATCGAACCGTGCGACGCTTCGGGGCTGTTCTAAATGAATAGCGCAGTGCGGCTTTGGTGATGGTCTGATATTTATTAGAAACACGTCCGGCGTGTCGTTTCAAGCTTCTTGGGAGAATTTATGTAGATGGTTGAACGGATGATTTGGATGTTGACTGGAGACGTGCAGTGGTCACGTGCTTTTATTTTTCATGCACTGCCACAATAACGTGGTGGCCGGAACTTGAGAACTGAGTAAAAATGACAAGGGTATAAGAGAAGCATCACCAAAAACGTCTGGGTCAAATAATTGTCTTGACCTTGTCTCTGTACCTTCCATGCTTAATAGTGATGATCTGATATGAAAAATATTGGTTTTCTCTGTATATGCAGAAGACCGGGCTCTTGAGGTGTGAGCATGTCCCTTCTTCGCGAAGAGCCATTAAGGGACTCCGGACCCAGGGTAAAGGGAAACATGAGGGACCATCACAACAGCTTTTTGGGGTGTTGGATAAATTTAATTCAAGCCACGTACGAAAACTCACCAGAAGAACACTACATTCCAGCAAAGTGATCGTTAAATAAATTGCTCGACGTTATGATGAGTGGGACTTCAACGAAAGATGTCAATGTAGATCATAGTATTATTGTACATACCTGGATCGGTTCAGAGCTCGCCAGTAGTAACTCAAATAACTGAATTGTTGAATATGTGTTAATTGTTGCTCTCCCGGAGTAACTGGCCCAGTAATTTTCGTGTTACGGTGCTAGTGGCAGGTGTTAGTACTGTGGCGGAACCTTGTGATCCTAATACGACCAAACAACCTGGTTTCACTCTGCACAATGTCATTACGATTCCATCCTGATGCTTTTGCAGTCTCGAATACTCTACCACTTCATACACTCCAAGACTTTACCAGAAAGCGGACAGCTTCACATTATCCGCTCTCTATCTGGATTTTCTGAATCGCATTTAAGGCGCCGGTCAGTGCGACCACAGCGAGATTCTCGCGGGTGGCCAGGTGAGACCAGATCAAAGTATACCTCGAAGTTTAACAATGATTTGTCAAGGGGTTTCTACTGGTCCTTCTAGAAGAAAACCATCTAGTGATATTCAGCCGAACTCGCCCATAGCCACACCTGACATCCGGAAACTCATCAAGTCAAATGCCAAAAACTGGGTATACCTTCCTCATGTGCTCAGCCGCCTCGAAGGATTCGGAATCCCTCGGGCCCACCTACCAGATCTCCTCTCCTCCTTTCTTGTGGACATTCGTGAGGGTATACTCTCCGACGAGACGCGAACTGCAAAATTTGATTTCGGCCAATTCCTAGCCGGGTTCTCTCCCTCAGACACGTACTCTAATCAGCGACTCGACCAAATCATTTCCCAGCTCTTCTTTACATGGGCTTCCGACCTAGAAAAACAACGCCATCTTCGCAAACACATCCCTCAGTCTACTCTTGACACCATCGTGCGCCTTCATTGCGTCGTGGATCTCTCTTATCCTGCCGACCTCTTTCCCAAAGCGCGCGCCATGAAACGCAAGTTTATCATGCACGTTGGCCCGACGAATAGTGGGAAGACCCATATGGCACTTCGTGCTCTGGCGGCATCGAACTCGGGTTTGTACGCTGGACCTTTGCGCCTCCTTGCACACGAGATATGGGAGCGGTTGAATAGAGGACAGATTGTCCCCCTCGGTATGGACCCAGAACCTGGCTCAGAGCCCGATACAAGCTTCAATATGGACATTGTCGACGAGACGGGTTCTCGACCCACCGTCAGAAAACAAGGCCATACCAAGTACGCACGGCAGTGCAATCTTCGCACTGGAGAAGAATTTCGGATTGTGGCGGACAATGCACCGCTGACGAGCTCGACAGTGGAGATGGCCAGCTTTGATCGTTACCTTGACGTGGCCGTTGTGGATGAGATACAGATGATTGCCGATCCGGAACGTGGTTCAGCGTGGACCAATGCCGTCTTGGGTCTTCCTGCACGTGAAATCCACCTCTGTGGTGAGGAGACTGCGGTACCGATTATTCAAGATATCCTCAAAGAGACTGGAGATGAGCTCGTCGTCAATCGGTACGAACGACTTTCCCCCCTGGAAGTTCAGGAATCATCATTGGGTGGTGACTTGTCGCAGATCCGAAAGGGTGATTGTCTCGTTGTGTTCTCACGGGATGGGATATTTGCCGTCAAGGCCAAAGTTGAGGAGAAGACTGGTTTACGCTGCGCCGTGGCTTATGGTAGGCTTCCCCCCGAGATTCGGTCCGAGCAAGCTACTCTTTTCAATGACCCCAAGAGTGGATATGACGTTATTGTTGCCAGTGACGCGGTTGGAATGGGACTCAACCTGTACGACTCTGCTTTTGTTGACCTTGCAGTCCTGCCGCTCACTTCCCGTCCCGTAGGAAAATTAAACGTGTTGTATTCGAAACGCTTCACAAGTTTGATGGTCAGCAGATGCGTCCACTGTCTGTGTCTCAAATAAAGCAAATCGCTGGACGAGCCGGGCGCTTTGGGCTACATGGCCAACCTGGTGGCTTTGTCACAACGTTACACAAGGAGGACATTCCCACTCTCTGTCGAGCGCTTGCGACACCCACACCCGCATTGATTTGCGCCATCTTGGATCCACCAGGTCGTTGGATGGAAGATGTGTCTCAAGCTCTCCCAGTCAACGCTTCCACGCGGACACTTTTCGAGGTGCCATCATACCTCTCTGGAATTAAACCTCCCTTCCGCGCCGCCTCCCAGATGCAACTAGATCAACTCAGCGACTTCATTGACGCTCACGCAAAAGATCTTCTCTTGTCCGACAAACTCATGTTCAAGAATTGTCCCATCCAATGGTCCGATCCTGTCGCGCTTGACACGCTCGTACAAATCTTGCGTATGTATACCGACATGATCCGTGTTGATCTGGACGGGATATTGTCTGTCGGCCCATTCATGCGCGAGCTTGAAAAGGTGGAGGCGATGATGCCGAATCAGGCGAAGGCGCGTGCGTGCAAGGAGGCTTTGAAGCACTTAGAAGGCCTACACAAGGTACTCGTGCTATACCTTTGGTTGTCCTTCCGAAACGCCATGGCGTTTTACGAAGCGGATAAGGCATTCGAACTTAAGGCCCGTGTAGAACGCGTATTGAAATGGTGTCTGCGGCAGGTGTCGTCGCATGGAAGGACCGAGGTTACTCGACCTGCGCGATCTGTGAACACCTTGGATTATCGGCATCGACGGAGGGTGGTGGCGGGGGGCAAAGATTGGGTGGCAGGGGTGGCTGCCGCGAAGATTGTTGCGGAGAGTAAGCGGCGATGACTGGGTAATCCCCCGTCCGTCCCCATCATCGGAACCCTTGTTCCTTGGTGAATGTTTTGTCACATGAGATGCTCTTACACGACTTAACTTCAGACTGATAGTAGTCTCAGGCTTGAGAGTGTGCTACTTACAATGCTAAACATCACAGCTTTTCCTCTTTCGGAGAGAGCACTCATAATCACTCGAGTGCCATAGTAAGTTATGTTGCTGGCTCCCCGACTCGGATGGTTTTCCTGAGCATCCTGGCGATGAAGTCCTCGAAAGAAAGATGCGGTCGATGGTCACGTGCTACGTGCACGGATTTGACTACAGAGAAACTTCAACTTGGGTAGAAACTTCGGCCATAGTCAAACCTGGATTTTTTGCACGCCCAAATCATGTTCAATGCCTCGGCGCGTTCGTCCACGTGGAGACACTGCCCAATCCTCCTGTGCCAAACTTCTCCGAAGAATACCTCCTTGCTGTGAAAACGTGCAAGTACTTGAAAGTGTTTCGGGTGGGTTTCTCACTCAGACTGCACCCTTCAATAACATCCAAATCCCCCACTCTAGGACACGATGGGGTGCTGTTTGAGTTGCAGAAAGCGACGTCTACAACTAAAGTCGGAGTCGAGCACGACTGTTACGCTGATTGTGGGCTTCAGCCTTCAGTTTGGTCTACCAACTGACCCCATTAGCAGGACAGTGTACTCGAGTCTGGCGTCGCTGAATTTGATCTCAAATTCATGGAACGACCTCACGATGATGAGGGAACACCTTGGACTAGCGGTTGGCCACACCATACGCCTTGTTTCTCGGACTCTCTGGTGCCCGTGCATGAGGATGAGGAACTAGTGATTACAAGTACGTGATTTATTTCTCTACTATTTACACAGTTGCTGATCACAACGTAGGTATAAGGGCGACGGATGTTGCCATTGATCCCGGGTGTAACCCTGCTGGTTCTTATATCACGGTAGAACACGATGGTCGTGAATGGAAGACGAAAGATCAGCCTCTTCTCGTGGGTGGTGGTATTGTCCAGTGGGATGGTCCGATTCCAATGTGAGGCTTCCCACTTCCCACTTGCCCCACGCCAACAAATGTTTCAGTCCATCCGATCTGTCTGCAAAAATATCTTTCAGCATTTACAGATCCTCCGAACTTCAAGAACAACTATGGAAGCTAGTGGTAACCGTAGAACAAGTCTCGAATCACAGTGAAAACGGTGCCAGTGAGGAGGCTGAAATATCGAGGACAGATCTATTTGCTCACACATTAATAGTGTTTATCCTCTTCCCGAAGGATGGGGATGTCGTATCCGCATGTTTGCCTCTTTTCGTAGCTATCGAACGGCGAAAGCGCAAGAGTAGTGAATCGTTATTGTCTGCGATCTCCGCCCCTGATTGTGTAAGTAGGTGTGCTGTGGTAACATAGTCCTCATTGATGAATGTCTCAGCAGTCGACTGTAGTATCTGGAGATCAGGTAGAAGATGCAATGAACTGCGGTCGCGCTGCGCTCTTGCGCTATCAGAAGGATAGGCGAAAAGAGGACCTTGAGCTTTCGATTGGATACTTTGAGCATGCGTTCAATATATCTCCACTGGATCATCCTTATCGTGCGGTCGTTCACTCACATTTGATGATGGCAAGATTCATACGCTCCCGGGTTAATGGGACAGATCCTTCCTTTAATATTCCGCACACGTGTCATGGCGGACCTACCAGTCACCATCACCAGCCATCTGTGCTGAACCAGCCAGCCACCGTGCGTTCCAAACGAGATGAGAAGCGGCGGGATGTCTTTGATGTAACAGCAGCTGATGGCCTGCTCCAAGAGGCGATAATCAGCCTTACAAACAGTCACGAGAACCCAGGACGCATCATAGGACCTATTCAGACGGATAGCCAATCACCCGTAGGGCAAGATTTCCCCTCGATCTTAGTCAATGAGGATGCATTTACGTCGAGCGTCCAATTGCTGGGCGAGTTTGAACGGTCCGGTGATTTGTCCTCCCTTCAGCAAACGATCTCGCTTTTGGAGCCACTTCTTCACTCCACTCCCGTCTCGGATCATCGGTACTTCGTCGGACAATTGACTCTCGGGGTGGCACTGTTGTCTCGATTCCAACACCTCGGCAACCCAAGTGACCTTGAACAGTCGATTTCGAGGCTCGACAGCATTGTTGATCTCGCCTTTGATGGCCACTGCGACAAATTCATTTGCCTAGGCAGCCTCGGGACCTCCCTCCATACTCGTTTCAACTACATCGGGGAAATGAAAGACCTGGAGCGCGCGATTTTGAGCCTCTCCGAGGCAGTTCAACTCACTCCCGACGGACACCCCGGCAAATCCCAGTTCCTAAACAACCTCGGGAATTCTCTCCTGAGTCGTTTCAAGCGTCTTGGGAGACTAGATGATCTTGAGCATGCGATTTCGAGGCTGAAGGATGCTATTGATCTCATCCACGACGGCCATCCTGCCCAATCTAGCTGCTCGACTAATCTTGGCAACTCCCTCCTAGCTCGCTTTGAGCGCATTGGAGAGCTAGGTGACCTCAATCAGGCAATTTCTAGGCATCACATTGCTGTTGAATTGTGCACCAGTGATGACCCTAGGAAACCTGGTCGTTTGAATAACCTTGCCAACTCATTACTCACTCGTTTTGACCACCTCCACGAGCTACGTGACCTTGAGGAAGCAATTTCAAGCCTCAAGGTCGCTATCAATCTCATTCCTGACAGCCACACGGACAAACCCATCTGTATGGGGAGCCTCGGCACCTCTCTCATGACTCGTTTCCGGCACTCCGGGGAACCAGACGATCTTGAGCAAGCTATTTTGTGGCAGAGGCAGGCTGTTAATCAAACACAAGTCGATGGTTGCCCGGACAAATCTCGCCATTTGAGTAACCTCGGAACCGCTCTCATGGCTCGTTTCCGCCTCCTCGGGGAGAAGAGCGATCTCGACCAAGCAACTGCGAGATTCAAGGACGCTGTTGACCTCACCCCAAATGGAGCCGTTGATAAACTCGCTTACTTGAGCAATACAGGCGATTCTTTGCTCACTCGCTTCCAGCATCTTGGGGAGTTGAATGATCTTGAGCAATTGATCCCGATGCTCAGGAATGCAGTTGACCTTTCTGTTGATGGTCATCCCGATATTTCTGAGCATTTAGGGAATCTTGGAGTTGCCTTCCTCGTTCGTTTCCGCCGTTATGGAAATTTGGGTGACCTCGAGGAAGCAATTCGTAGGCTCAAACATGCTGTCAAACTTGTTCCGGACGGCCATCCTCACAAACCCACCTACTTGAGTGAGCTCGGCGACTCCTTCCGAGTTCGTTTCGAGCATACTGGAGATCTAGGCGACCTCGAGAAAGCGATTCTGTTGCTCAGCGATGTGGTCAACTCTTTTCCCAATAGCCCGGACGTGCCCAGACACTTAGAATACCTCGGCAATACTCTTTTCATTCGCTTCAACCACCTTGGCAAGTTGAGCGACCTCGAGGAAGCAATTGAAAGGCATAGCGCCACTGTTCTCCTCACCCCCGACGGGCATCCCCACAAATACACATTCTTGACCAACCTCGGCAACTCCATTAATGCCAGATTTGAGCGTACTGGAGAGCTAGGTGACCTCGAGCAAGCAATATCCTTGTTCAGTGATGCGGTTGACCTCTGCCCTGAGGGTCACGACAGCAAGCCTAGTTGTTTGAACAATCTTGGAACTGCTTTCCTAGCTCGTTTTCGGCGCCTCGGGGAACTGAGCGACCTCGAGCAAGCGATTTCGGCGTTCAGGAACGCTATCGATCTCACTCCCAATGATCACCCTGGCATCCCTAAATGGATGTCTAATCTTGGTATCTCCCTTCTCACCCGTTTCGAGCGCCTCGACGAGCGACGTGACCTTGAAGAAGCAATTTCGAGGTCCAAAGGTGTTCTCGATCTCACTCCTGACGGTAACCCCGACAAACCTGATTACTTGGGTAACCTTGGCAATTGCTTTAAAGTTCGTTTCGAGCACTTCGGCGAGTTGGTGGACCTCGAGCAAGCGCTCTCTATGCATGAAAATGCCGCTGATCTCACACCCAATGGTCACCCTAACAAAGCTGGCCATCTAAACAACCTTGGCAGGTGCTTACTTCGTTCCCAGTATTTCAGCGGGCCAAGCACCCTCGATAAAGCCATTTCCAAGCTCGGGGATGCGGTTGACCTCACACCTAATGGTGTCCCTGACAAGATCGTTCTGATGAGCGACCTCAGTAACAGCTTTGCAACTCGCTTCGCTCGCCTCGGTGACCTGAGCGACCTGGAGCGAGCAATCTCGTTGCTCAAGGAAGTCCTTGAGCTTACACCAGATGGTCATCCTGTCAAACCAAGCTTTCTTCTGAGCCTCTCCAATTACTTTCTAGTTCGTTTTAAGCGCCTGCAAGATCTGCAAGATCTCGAACAAGTGGTTTCATTCTCTTCAATTGCCGCTTGTGCTTCCACTGGCCCTGCTACTATTCTACTTAATGCATCGCGAATGTGGATTACATGCGCGGGTGCTCTACAGCACCACTCTCTCCTCCACGCATACTCTGTTGCAATTGGTCTTCTTCCCCAGCTTGCATGGATAGGCCTTCCCCTTTCACATCGCTATCGCGCTCTCAGACAAGCAACCAATATCGTACGAGAGGCAGCAGCAGCAGCTCTTGAGTTGGGACACTTAGAACTCGCAGTGGAGTGGCTTGAGCAAGGACGCTCGATCGTTTGGGGAGAATTGTTTCAGCTTCGCAGCTCCTATGAGGAGTTATCGTCCCTCCATCCGGATCACGCCTGCAGGCTTCGGGAACTTTCCATTGCACTGGAGCGTGCTAGTACCACCCGCGAAAAATCGCTATCGAAGCCAAACCCAAGCGCAGAGCAACATGAAGCGGAATCTTTGGAACAAGAGGCTGTCAGACTTCGTTTACTTGCAGTAAGGAGAGACCAGCTGATACAAGAGATCCGACAATTACCTGGTTTCGATCGATTCCTTCTCGGCCAAGAGTTCTCTCAGCTCCGTGTTTCGGCGCAGTCTGGACCGGTGGTCATCCTCAACGCTGCAGAAAGCCGGTGTGATGCGTTGATCATTCTCGCCGAAGTAGAGAATGTAATTCACGTACCCATTTTGAACTTCACTCTTAAGAGGTCTAAGGGTCTTCAGAACATGATGAGGAATCTACTTGGTCGCGCTCATGCAGTTCCCGAGGACGAAAGGGAGGGAAGGCCGGTAACACGGAACTGGGCCAACTGGGAGTCCCTCTTATCTACATTGTGGAATGACGTTGTCAAACCGGTCCTGAATGCCTTGAGTTTCCTGGTACGTGATGCGATATACCTGTGTTTACAGCTACAACTGATTAGCTTGACTGTGTCACCAAACAGACACCGGGAGCCACACCTGACCTACCACGCATATTTTGGTGTCCGACTGGTCCTTTCGCATTTCTTCCCATCCATGCCGCTGGTCTTTATGGAACATGTCATTCACAACCTGGCCACAAATTGTCTGATTTCGCCATCTCGTCATATATACCTACTCTCAGCATTCTTGCATCCCTTTCTAGATCTGAAGTCGTGTCTAGTGGGGATCTCTGTCTCCTTACTGTCCGTCAGCCGCTGTCAGACGGCCAATCCCGACTTCCGGGGGTGGACCACGAGTTGGAGTACATCAAAGCCATTATTCAAAACTCTTCGGTTTCACAAACAACCCTTACGGAGTCTTGTGTCGGAACTGTCGAAGAAGTGCTTGCGCTGATGGGAGAAGCAGACTGGGTTCATTTCGCATGCCACGGAATTCAAGACGAAACAAGCCCCACAGATAGCGGACTCTGCCTCGCTGAACGACGCCGCTTGAAACTATCTGATATTGTTACACTGTCGCGTCCGCGTGGTGGGCTCGCTTTTCTCTCTGCGTGTCAGACTGCGACGGGCGACACGGATCTCTCCGACGAGGCGATCCATCTCGCTGCGGGAATGCTGTTTGCAGGCTACGGAGGAGTGGTTGGCACAATGTGGTCGATCAGCGATAGGCTTGCACCTACTGTGGCGAAGGATGTATACGGGAAACTCTTTGAGAATGGTGCAAGGCCGGATTGTCGAGAGGCCGCACGGGCATTGCAGGATGCCGTCGGACGCCTTCGGGATAACGGTGCATCGTTTATAGAGTGGCTGCCGTTTATCCATGTTGGCCTCTGAATTTGTCTGGGCGTGGTATTTGCAGACCTGGTGTGCTGCACCCTTCGAGGGGTGACTTCCATGCTAGTCTTTGAACAGTCTGGCATGGTTTCAATAAATTCTCTGCTCTTCGCAGCGTGTCTGTAATCCCCCTGGATCCGAGGGAAATATCTTGTCTCATGAGCAAACATGAGGGTTTCTCCTTCCCATCGTCCACAGAGGCTCGGATCTCGGATCCTCATGAGGAATACAATGCTAGCGTGAAAAGCATGCTTGTGAGGGTGTGCGGGATTCGCTGCGACTCGGAGGGAACGCTCAATTTGCAAACTCCCACATTCAAGTTTGGGCATGGACCGTTCCTCTTTCTCAGAAACCCTTCAAGTTCCTACTTCTAGCATGATCCTTGATATGGCCATGTTGAAAAAAAAAGGGCTCCGAGTCGCTAGGGGCGATAGCATGTGTCCTTGTGCCACCGTGAATATTTAAGAGTCAGGTGAAATGTCAGTGGGCGTACGTGGGGTCAAGGGCAAAACAAATGAAGTTCGAGCTGTCAATATGGTGAGCCTGAGAGATTGCGCAGCCAACGCTGCCGGGCGCCTGCGTGTCCCGGTTTCATCCTTGTGGATTTTGAGAGTCATCATGCAAGGTGTCGCAGTGCTGCCCTTGCAAATTCGCAGTCTATCATGATACTAATTACAGCACTATACAGTATCAAAGTTTAATATTACTCACTAGAAAATTTCAGTCGACGATTCGGGTGGGCCTAGCATTATTGCCACGCTCCGGGCGATTCTCCCATCAACCGGAGCAGTGTCGCTCGGGCTATTACTAAAAATGCGAAACCCGTTGACAGGATCATGTACATATGGTCCAAACTCAATTCGTCTGCGGCGGACGCAATGGAAACGTATGCCTAGCCACTCTAGGCCTGCCTAGTCCAAGTCCGGGCCCTTGCGGCGTATCGGCACCGTGTCTTGGAAAACGTAAGAGAAACCCCATGATGTCAAGTTCACATGAAGTTATTCCTCCTAAACTCTAGTAGTGGATCCTCCGTGTGGCTTGAAGTACGTATACTATAAAAATTGTTCGCGTCTATCGCTTCACTCATATTCCTATGGACCTCTCGCAGCAAACAGTCAACGCTTCAATCGCTCTAAGATCCATTACAAGTACAAATCCATCGTCTCAACTTTCCTTACCAAAGGATTGCGAGGACTGTGATCCCGCCAATGCTCCAGTCACCACTTTAGAGGGTCGTATACCAGAAACCAAACCCAAATCACTCAAATCTCGAGAATACATACAATTTTTAACACTTTGCTGGCTTCTCTACTTGCAAGGGTGGAACGATGGAACGACTGGTCCATTGCTGCCGCGGATCCAGCACGTGTATGACGTACGCCCCTCTCTCTGTCATCGGTCGGCGGATCTAATGTAATTAGGTCGGGTATCTCGTCGTTTCCTTGATATTTGTTTTTGCATGCCTGGTGCGTTATACACTTCACACAAGTATGGAACTACTGGAACATACGCTAGGGATATGTGACTGGCGCATTTTCAAACGTAGTACTCTCCGAAAAGTTGGGATTCGGCAAGGTAACGTGCACTTAACCCAGTCCGAGGTGTCTTTGTTGATTGTATCCACCTTCAGCTGATGGTCATGGGTTGGTGGTCTTTCCAGAGAAACTACCCTTTTAAACCGATCCCTGTAGGATCCTTGCTTCAAACTGTCGCATATTCTATCGATTCCTCTGCTCCACCTTTTCCTGCTTTATTGTTCGCATACTTTATCAATGGGATTGGTCTGGCTTGGCAGGTGCTGTTTTCAAAGCCTGGCTATCTCCTGTCTCACTGATTCCATGGTGGTTTTAGAATGCTCAAGCCGTTGGATATGTGGCATCCATCAAGGAGAACGCGGAGACAAAAATGGGTATTCTCATGGCAGGCAAGTGAATCATTTTACGTTCATTGCTCCACACTGAAATTTCGATCCCCGCCCAGCGTACGGTACGTCTCGAATGGTGTACTTTGCGTAATCTCTGATAGTTGTCAGGTGGTGGCGCTCTTTCGTCTCCGCTCGTAGCTACTCAATTCGCTCAGCTCCCCCACTGGTCCTTCCATTATCTTGTCTCCCTTGGTATCGCGTCGATCAACACGGTGGCTCTCATTGTTGTCTTTCGATTCAAGAGACAGGAAGGTGCATAATTCATCACAGATTCTCGTGCATAACAAGGCTCACCACTTTCCCAAAAGAATGTCTAGCCGAAATCGGTCTATCTTCGGGCCCGAGGCAGACCAGTGAACGCAGTCAATTTAACCAAATATTCGCGCTCAAGGGGATACATGTACTCACAGCATTCTGTCTACTTTATGTCGGATCTGAGGTGACACTTGGGGGTGAACATCAATTCTTCTTTTCGTTACTCTGTTGTTTACGACATCTCACTTAGGGTGGATCGTCTCATATGTCGTCAAAGTCAGGGGTGGAGGACCATCAGCAGGTTACATTTCCACGGGTTTTTTTGCAGGCGAGTCCGCCGTCTCTTCTGTGTGAAATCAACTAATATGGACAAGCAGGTCTGATGACAGGCCGTATCGTGTTGTTAGGGCTGAACCAGAAGGTTGGACACCTATTTGTATTTCTCACGTACAAGCTGACCCCGCCAGATTGGTGAACGTTTGGTGCTGTTCATTTACGCCCTATGCGCTATCGGGTGTGTATCGTTCATGAGTCATGATATCGGAGCCAATTTACTGACCTATCATAGACTTCAGCTTGTAGTGTGGTTCGTGCCTTCTCTCGTCGGCGATGCCGTCGCGGTCGCAATTATTGGGCTTGTATTGGGACCGATGTGGCCAATCGCTGTGAACCACTGTGGGAGGGTATTCCCTCGCTGGCTTTTGTCCAGTGCGATCGGCTGGATTGTTGGGTTGGGACAGACTGGCTCTGCTCTTCTGCCATTCATGGCAGGAGCCATTGCCTCGAAAGCTGGTATGGGAACACTGCAGCCCGTGTAAGTGACATTTATCAGATCGTATCACTCGAGTCGGTTGATATTAGATGATGCCGAGCAGACTCATAGCCATGCTCGTTTCCATGACAGCCATGTGGGCCATGGTCCCGAAAGGCACACGAGTTCATGACTGAGCGTATGCGGGTCTAGAACTAAAACTTGTAGATACGTTCCGCTTTCGCCTTGGCGGTGCAGCTGCCTCGCAGTGTCTCCGATCGGAAATACTTGTTATGGTACTTTAGGTAGAATATTGCTGTTGTTGTAACCTTAGACAATCTTAGAGGGGTATCAGTTTCTTTCAAGCCATGTGCCTGCATCCACGTAGTATTCGTCAGGAATGATGCGTAATGCTCAGATCCATTTAAGTGGCCCGGACCTTAAACGTTTCCCGGGTCCAGACCTAATCTTGAGGTAGTGAGATTTTTTATGATTGAAACTATAGGGAACCTCTGTCGTAACCCGGCCCAGTGCAGCCACGTATGTCGCCAACGGTGAGCACGTACAGGGGGCTCCAGGTGGCACCCGCAGGGCACACAATTTGACATTTTAGGTCCATAGACCATTTCCTACGTAATCTCTGAGACTACGCTCCAACCCTGCTGACGCTTATCTATAAACAGAATGATCGTGGTATATCTGCACCGAGATCAAATGAGATCCTTCTGTCGTTTTCAACTATGTAACCTCGGATGCGTGAAGGACTACGGTGACTTTTGGAACATCGAAGTCAACCGGTTGCTTTATAATGGCCCTTCAAGTTGTCTGGAGGAGATCCGAGACGGCGAATTGTCGCTAGCGCTCACTAACACTGAGCTATCATAGTCTGGGTACCAGACGAGGCCCGGGCGGACCCAGCCACCTGTATTATTGCGCAAGATACACACCAATCGGGTTCGAGGCTCGGGATCTTCCGGTCATCGGCCCGATGACCAAAAACGTCTAGTAAGACGAAACTAGCCAACTCTTCTACTTAGAAAGTCGACAACGGACAACTGGCTTTGCATAATTTCCGGGTAGCACTCGGTGTTCTCATACATGCGAATGCCTGCTTGACGTCCTCGCAGCGTTGGCGTGTCGCCAAGGCTGGCTGATCGAGGACATCCGATTCTGGTAGGCAACTTGAATGCCTGTCCGGGCCCCGGGCCAGCGTTGTCCTCATAGACGTTCACAAATCCGGGTAAGTTAGGTTCAATTATACCGGAAAAGAGAATGATGCGCTTTAGTGTGGCGGCCGTGATGCTCGTCTCCCATCGATCCGGGCACGTCATTAAAAGGGGTGAAAACCTGTCGACGGGATTATATTTATATTGTCATGGTCCCAGCTCCATTCGTCTTTGTAACGGATTCAGCAGCAAGTCTAGGTCTGTCCAAGTCCTGGTCGATCGGATCCGTGTCCCGAAAGACGTAAGAGAAGACCAGCCTCCTTACTCTTCAAAATCGCCTGTGTAGTATAAAATCTACGCCACCTTTCATTCGCTTCTCCCATCCTTCCCGATGAATCGTCTCTCACAACCAATAGTCGATGCGCCAATTTCCCTCAGCACTATCACAACCACATGTCCCTCTCCTCAACTTTCCGTGACCAAAGATCACGAGGACCTCCGAGTCAGTGTCCCAGCGGTCACCATTTCCGACCTAGATGGTCGTGATTCACTTGGACGAAATACACCTGAAATAAAGCCTAAGACACTCAAGTCTCGAGAATATATACAGTTTGTGGCGCTTTGCTGGTATGTCTACCTGCAAGGATGGAACGACGGAACAACCGGGCCGTTGCTGCCGCGGATCCAACAGGTTTACGGGGTATGTCTCTCTCTATTAGTAAGCAACTTTGCTGATGACTTTTAGGTCGATTACCTCGTCGTTTCTTTGATATTTATTTTTGCATGTGTGGTGCGTCATACACCCCACTACTACGGAATTCATGGACAAAGTTGCGGTCTGCGCTAGGGCTTTTTGACCGGGGCATTTTCAAACGTTGTGCTCTCAGAAAAGCTGGGGTTTGGCAAGGTAACATGAGGTCAATTCAATCCAAGATATTCTTATTGACTGTAATTCATTTTCAGTTGATGGTCATAGGTTGGTGGTCTTATCAGCGGAACTACCATTTTTCAACTGATTTCTGTAGGATCCTTGTTCCAGGTGGTCGCATATTCCATAGATTCTGCTGCGCCACCTTTTCCCGTTTTATTACTCGCATACTGTATCAACGGTATTGGGATGGGATGGCAGGTGCTCTTTTTACCCAAGGAATATCATCATCCGCAATACTAACACTATGGATGTGTATAGAACGCTCAATCTGTCAGTTATGTAGCATGCATCAAGGAGAACGCGGAAACAAAAATGGGCATTTTCATGGCAGGCAAGTAAATATACTTTATTGATACTCTCTACTGAATATTTACTTAGCATATGGTACGCTGCGAATAACATGCTTTGTGCGGGTCGCTAATGGTTTTTAGGCGCTGGTGCTCTTTCATCTCCGCTCGTAGCTACTCAATTTGCTCAGCTCCCCCATTGGTCCTTTCATTATCTCACCTCCCTCGGAGTAGCGCTGATCAATACGGTGATCCACATCGTTGTTTTTCGGTTCAGGAGACAAGAAGGTGCATCCATCCCAGATTCTGGTGTGGAAGAGAACACTCACCGTCTTTCCGTGTAAGAATGTCTCGCAGAAATCGGCCTATTTTCTGACCCGAGGCAAACCAACGAGCGCAGTAATTTCCATCAATTATTCGCGCTCAAGGGTTTACATGCACTCGCAACGTTCTGCCTGCTTTATGTTGGAGCTGAGGTGACACTCGGAGGTAAACACAATTGCATTTGTACGCCGCCTATAATTCATGATACCTCATGCAGGGTGGATTGTCACATATATCGCGAAAGTGAGGGGTGCGGGACCGTCGGCTGGATACATTTCTACCGGATTTTGGGCTGGTGAGTCTGTTATCAGCGCATCGTATTTTTATGAGCTAGACCAACCCGGATCGACAGGACTGATGCTTGGTCGTGTTTTGTTGCTATGGGTGAATCAGAAGGTTGGATGTCTGTTTGTATTTCCCGCGCACAAGCTGACTTCGACAGATTGGTGAACGCCTGGCGCTTTTCATTTACGCTCTATGTGCTATAGGGTCCGTGTTCTTCATGCCACCGGAGCTTGAGTCACTAACACGCTCTAGACTTGAGTTTTTAGTATGGTTTGTGCCATCCCTCGTCGGCGATGCTATCGCAATCGCAATCATCGGACTACTATTGGGACCGATGTGGCCGATTGCTATGAACCACTGTGGGAGGGTATTCCCTCGCTGGATTCTGACTGGGGCAATCGGTTGGGTTGCTGGGTTGGGCCAAGCTGGATCCGCCCTTCTGCCGTTCGTAGCAGGATCGATTGCTTCGAAGGCTGGAATCGCGACGCTGCAACCTGTGTAAGTGGAATACAATTTGCACTGTCGGTTTGGTATTGATTCCAAGCAGATTGATAGGCATGCTTGTTTCCATGACTGCTATGTGGGCTATGGTCCCCAAAAGCGCGCGAATTCGCGACTGAACGTGTACAGAAGTGGGCCCGAAACTTGTAGATGTGAACTGGCTTTTCCACCGCCGGGTTCTAGCCGTCTCGGAGTGTTTCCAACAGAAATTTTGTTAGGTTGGTCTTTATTAGGTTGGTCTCTGTAAGTATGACGTTGCTGTTGTAAATTTGGGGCATCGGGGATACGTTTTTCTTGAAATACTCCAGGCTGTGTACCTCGTTATTATTAGACTTGTTGAATCATTGCGCCGGTTGGAACTCTGTATCCTATTGAATAATTGTATGTAAGAAGCAAATGACTCCGTGGCGAAGTTCGAGTACCAGTAAGTACTAGTATCTAATCACCAAACAACAAGACTCAGCTAAGTAGTAAGTTACGTAATGAAACTCCTTCTGTTGAATGGACCAACCAAATTCGTTCGATAATGGGCCGAAGGGAGGCCGAATGGAAATTTCCGTTAGACCGTGTCATGCCATGGTTCAAGTTCTGCTGAAACATTCTCCAGTGGAAGTTTGAACTACGCGGGAACTAATTTGGGGGATGTTTTATATAGTCCAGTCACTCACAGATCTGCGGGCTAGACGTCGGTATCGCTCTTTATTTTCAGATCATGCATATCTTCTTGAATCGAAGAAGACATCCTCACCACTTTGACATCTTTTATGCAGTCCTCAGCGCTTTCATGTTCCTCTTGGTTACGATCTTTGCGGTTTCTAATACATTATTTGGGCAAAGCTTGTAGTTACTCCATCGAGACTAACCGGGTGGACAGATCGTGTGTGCCAAAATGTAGTTATACCATGGACCCATTTATTCTGCCTGGGATGGTGGCGCCTATTGTTCTACAACAGACGGCCGATTTCCACATGGTAAGACTCGGTGGGTGTAATAGATGCGCGCCTTAACCCCTCTTCTACTAGCTTATCGTGTATGGGGCAGTGATTCTGTTATGATTATGCCTTATCTTCCACGGCTGGCAACTCTCGGTAAGCATCATTCCTTTGGTGTTGCTCACGACCCTCGTTTCACCTTGCTGCTAATTTAGCCTTGGGAATCTCTACTTGTTGGGTTTTTCTATCAATGGCCGGCGGTCTTAACGTTTTTGCTGGGCTCGAAGCCAATTCGAACTTGCATATTCACGATGACGGTATCCCTGAACGTGACTCTGACTTGCATGATGTGCTATCGGATAGTATCTTACGGAAAGACAATGAGGGGCCTTCGGAGCCGAGTTCGCACCTCCGTATTTCTGGATTGTAATGCTCCTCGTCGGATCAGCTTTACCGCTTGCGCTCTGTGGCGCTGCATATCTGGTAGCGTTTGGAATAGGAAGTAAGACAGAACACATCTCACATTTGTTCGTGATAATGATGGTACGCCCTCCTGGAGCATCGTGTTGACGATGTTTTCGCCGGTGTGTCGCCACAGATGCTAATCTTGCGTGTTGCGGAGAGGAAGGCATGGAATCATGACTCGTTCAAACCACTGGAACTGATTTCAGTAGTCAAAAACTGGTCGGTTGGAATGGTGATTCATTCCAACCGATCGGTTTTGACTCTGACTCTGAGAACCGGCCGGAAGCGCCTGGCGACGTTAACATTTGGAGCCTGCATTATCACTTGATTGAAAACGCTGGAGCTCTGTCCTCATAATCAGCATATACCTTGAATGATCGACGACTCGTTTACCACGCTCCTCAGTTGCTTACAGACCATTAACTACATACTGACTACATAGTTCTGGCTCTCTCATTACATAATCTATTAGTTTCAGCTTTCCACCTGCACAATTATGGCGGCAGCAGTTGTAACACCTAGTCGTTTGGCTGCACTGGTAAAGGCGCGATGCGCCATTTTTCAAACAGCCTACAATCCCACCTCCGCGCGAACCGGCGCTAAATACTTTCGCGCAAGGCTTCGAGGCCCTTCCATGGTCAACTACTATCCAAAAGACATCGATTTCAACATGTCCAAGTACGCCAAGGAGTGGCCAGAGTTGGAGTTGGTCAATTTTGCAGAGGCGCAGAGACTGTGGGACGTGGACATGAAGAAAGCAAGAGGGAAGGGTGCACCCGCAAAAGCGAAAGACAAAAGTGAGTCAAATGCATATTTGTCCGCCATGTGTCATTGATTTTGTCATTTCCAGGCCAGAGTCGTCGGACACAGAGAAGACGATAGATTTTTATGAACCACGCCTCGTCTCCACCTACTGGTGGGACGCCTGAATTCTTACTAATTTCTTAGTCCGTGTCGTTGGTACCACCTTTGTTGGGCTTGGTAGGTTGGGTGTCTGAGGAGGATCATTCAGCCTTGACAGTATAAGATGATCGGCTGAAGACCTGGTGGTCTCTCAGAAAGGAGAGCCGAGCGTGGCGATTCCCGTCGGTTGCTTAACTCTCACCTGTCAAGCTTCAAGGTTAACTCGATCTTGGTCAATTGCATCGACACAGACCATTTTTGGTCTTCGACTACAATAACTTTCAAGCCAGACCTTGATGTGGACATGGTATAGTCCAGCTAGGTGAGCGATGTGTGCTGATAACGTGAACTTTCTAGCTCGGAGTGGCTCAGCGCATCCGGTGCAAGTGGAAAGGGATGACCTCGAACGCGAACCATTCACCTTCACTTCAAGTTCCATATATATCCGCGCTGTAACTTCACGGGGATCTTACATCGGTAAATAAGTTTTGGCCTCAAACTCAACGACATTGGGTGTAGCAGACGAATGAGTAACTAGATGTTCGGTTTATGTTTTTTCGATTTCTTAGGCGTGTCCCCTCCGCCTTTACGCTTTTTCCCTTTATGATCTTTACTTTTCGATGGTTGATCTTTGAAGATCGGTGCGATCTCGGCGGGCTCGTCTACCATTGTCTCAATGGTATCGACGCTCATGGACAAGTCCTCCGACAGGGTTCGCTTGGACCGTGCACCGTAAGGTACGAAGGAATGTTTGAGCACGTCTTTGGTATAAGATGGACGGGGAGGATTTTGGTAAACGGGGGAGCGGTCCTCTGGTGCGGTGGCTATCAAAGGTTGGGCGGAAATAACGATGTGGTGGGATACCGGGTTTGGAGCTAGCGATGCATGCATAGTAAGCGAGGAGAATGGAGAAGGAAGGCAATATCCTTTACCAATGTGTAACTTGCCGCCTTTTCTCTTCCGCGGTAGTAAGCAGGAAAGACCTCTGAGTTCTTCGCCTCCCGCAACGTCTCCGTCGTCGTCTCCAATGGACCAGACATCAAAGGATGCATCCTTTTGTGTTAGACCTCCGATGCGCGCAGTCCGAGATGAGGAGGGCGGGTCTATCTCGAGTCCTTTCAGATGCTTTGATTTGATCTAGCAGTCCATGAATTTGAAGTGTCGCGAGGAAAATATAACTGCACAGTGCATACTGAATCTGGGACTCGAATGAGCCAAATTTCGGTATCTTCATCGTCATTTACCTCATCCCAGTCGAGCGTGCCCGCTTCGACCAAATGATCAAGCAACACCGCGTCCTTCGGAGGTTCGTATGCCCAATGTGGATCGTCTCCCTCATTTCTTCCGTGTCCTGTGACAACGACCGTACTTGGTTTAGTTTTTTTCTTCTTAGTTGGATTCTTTCTTCCGAGGGCTATTTTCTCTGTAATGTCATTCTCGAGATCTGACGAGGACGACGAGGACATTGTTTTATGTTGCAGGACAGCTACAAGCTATCTGGTTAGGCCGTGGGACGCCCATGTCCCATTTTGGTTGTTTGGCACAAGCTTTAGAAGTAAACAACGCCGATCGACTTGTGCACCTTCTCATAATTAGCACTACAGTGATGCCATCAAAGGACGTGATAGCCGTCCTAACCATCGCTGGTTCAGACTCAAGCGGAGGTGCAGGTATTCAGGTTTGTCAATCATACATCTTCCGATTCGATCATTGAACTGCATCGCCGAAAAAGGCTGATCTCAAGACCTTCGCAGCACACGAGTGCTATGGAACCAGCGTCGTGACAGCGATCACCGCACAGAACACAACCGGTGTTCAGGGTGTACATGGCACGCCCCCAGAATTTGTCGCACAGCAGGCACGTACCCATCACTCCATATTCCACCCGTGATCGTGTTTCAGATGCGTTCAGTCAGGTGCATTCCGTCCTCGATGATGTCGATGTGCGCGCCATCAAAACTGGAATGCTGTTTTCTGCAGAGAACGCCAAGGCGATCACGTCGACACTCAAAGCTCACTTTGATTCACACGGTCGTGTCCCTCTTGTCTGCGACCCTGTCTGTGTTTCGACGTCTGGACACGTCTTGCTACAGCCGGATGCTGTTCAAAGTATGATAGAGGAGTTGTTCCCTTTGTCACAGGTCATCACGCCCAATCAAGCGGAAGCGGAGCTTCTGCTCAAAGAAAAATCTTGCCCTTTCAAGATCACTTCACTCGCTGATATGCTTGTCGCAGCACAGAATTTGCTGACCTTCGGATCCGAAGCGGTGTTGCTCAAGGGTGGACATGTCGTCGTTTCAGAAGATGACATTGATCATCTTCAAGTCCCGAGTGGTGTTACGTTGGACATCAGACGCGCGTTTCTTCTTGGAGAACACACAGAAGTACTTCAAAAAAACGGCCCAAGGCGTGCGGTTAGCGACCTCGTCGTGGACGTGCTTTGTCAACGCGGTGTCCAGACTATCACCTTATACCCTCGACCACGTTTACAGACCAAAAGTACGCATGGGACAGGGTGCACACTGAGTGCCGCTCTCGCGTGTGCTCTTGGAAATGGAATGACAAGTGAATCACTTCGTCAACGTTGTCCGTGAAATTTTATTTCTTATGCTTTCCAGTGGATGAAGCAATCGGACAAGCGACCGCGTTCACACATCTGGGCATCGAGACTGCTCCGCCCATTGGGAAGGGCCATGGTCCCTTGAATCACCTCCATTCAATCTCGAAACCCACCATTATCCCGTGAGTGTGTCGTTCTTACAAGGCAATCGCTCAATGTCTTCTGCAGGCGGACTCCCGGTTACCCCTACCCACTGACACACAAGCTTATTCAAAGCACAGCGAATCTATGGAAAGCATATGTTCAACACGACTTCGTCGTTCAACTCGGAAGAGGCACGCTAGACAAGTCTTCTTTCATCCACTTTATAAAGTACGCATTTCACCATCCTATAGCGTACGTATCATCTCACTCGGTTACAGGCAGGACTATCATTATTTGAAGTATTATTCAAGGGCATATGCGTATGTCGCTTTTCAATCCCCTTGACAAACTATTGTAAAATGAACGTATGCTAGGCTGCTAGCAGCCAAGTCTCATGATTTTGCACCCATCTCTGCCGCTGCTGATGTGATACTTTCCATCTGTAAAGAGAGCAACATGCACGTCTCATATTGCGCCGAATTTGGCATCACCTTGGAAGAATTGAATGCGACCCCCGAGTCCCCAGCAACGACGGCGTACGGTGCCTTTCTCATCGATATAGGCTTGCAAGGTACTGCACCTTGTCGAACCCGATTCCTCTGATCACGTACCGTTATCCAGGCGATACGGCTAAGCTCTTAGTGGCCCTTGCTGCATGTCTGGTAGGATACGGTGAAGTCGGTCTCTGGCTCAAGAAAGAAGCTGAGAAACAAAACTCGTGGGTCAAGTGGGAGGGGAATCCATACCTCAAGTGGATGAAGGATTACGCTGGGGAGAGTTTCCAAAAGGCGGTTTCTACCGGCCTTGGTGCGTTTGTCTTCTCTTTCGCATCCCTCGTGCAATCCATCTATTCTAATACAATATCCCTTGTCAAGAAACGATCGAGGCTCGCGCGGCCCTAGACCCGCCCTCTGCACTCCGGTACAAAGAGTGGCTGGCCATTTGGGAGAGATGTGTTCGCCTCGAAAAAGAATTTTGGGATATGGGGATAAGCCTGTCTTGAAATATGCAATGATGGACGACCTTTAGTAATCGTCCGAAATCTGGTGTATGATCTCAACAATTACTAGATGTGATCATGCTAGGATTTCTTTCAAGTTTCTCTGGCATTCAATAGAACGCCGCAATTGAACCTATCCCACGACAAGGCGTAATAGGATTTGTATCTCAATCGTCTGCAGTTTTGACGTCGGCCACAGAGATCATGACTGGACGCCTTAGCACTCTTAGCCTACCTGCTCACACACGTTGCACCGTCATCCCAGAGGGGACATGCCGTGGCCACAGTGTGATGAACGGGAGACCGAGCAACACTCAAGGTATGCAGTCACGGTCGGGATGTTGGGCCACGACGGAGTAGCCGGACTGGCGCTGTCGCGCATAAAAACGCTCGAGTGAAAGGCAGGACCTGTGGTACTGGAGACGAGGCAGTTCATAATCATAGAAAGGGTGCTCAAATGACATGGTGTCCACCCCCCACGTTGTTACGGGGCCGAACGAGTCTAACAACGCCGATGCGGGACTCGTGTGAGTCGGCGCCGAGTTAACGGAATTCAATACGAAGAGGTTGCGTGAAGTTCGAGGGTAAGGTCACCGTTTCTGTCTAACAAACGAGTAGGTTTGCCCGTGACAGAGAGGCTGGATTACTTTTCGGTGGCACTGACGATCCTTACGCACTCTACTATACATCCATTCGTATGGCCCGCCTCTATCTTCTGCCGTCTAAACCGGATGACAATCGTCGTTCGTCGCTCCGTCTCGCATGGATTGCACTCTGTATCGTCGTCTATCTGTCTCACATCACGTATCCAAGCCTCCTTCCTCGATTCGACTACACTTATAACATGACGTTTAATATCGTCCTCGGCATCTCCCGCAACATCTCCCGGTTTCACTGTTCCAGCGATTCCCTTGCGCGCCCCAAACCTACTACCAGTGGCATCTGTACAAAGCCGGAGTTTTTGTATTTTTCACCGCCGCGACCGCCCTTGCCATTGAGCTCTTCGACTTCCCCCCTTTCGGTCGCGTCCTGGATGCTCATGCCCTTTGGCACCTCAGCACCGCACCAATCGCCAAGTTCTGGTACGAGTTTCTTATCGAAGATGCGCAAAATGAAGGCTGGAGGCAGAGTACAAAGTAAGGACGACATGCTGATTGTACGTTCCTACGGTTCACTGGTAAAACAGATCCTAGACGACATAGCATTCTTCCCTTTGAATTCGAATACAAAATTATGCCAGAGTTCTTGCTCGGCGTTTGCGCTCGACGATCAGCAAAGAGACTATTGTATCCCACGCTTAGCATCAACGGTCGAAAAAGCCTGTGAAAGAACAACGAACGTATGATGGCATCCATAGATTCCACAACGGAGTTGTCGATTTCCAAGTATGCATGTTGCGATATCATCCCCACTAAGAGGTACCGCTTATGCTGGTAAAACGTTGCGAGGGAACGCTTGATTTTGACTCCTTCATCCGCATTTCGAAGCTGCCATAGGTGCTAGTATCATGAAACACTTCAACTCCATGTCTGTCCTACTTACTGTCAATTGCCCATTTGTCACACTCCATGTGAACATGCACCCTTCCCCATCATCGAATTGCCACAGACTGTCAATGCATCCCACGCGTCCCACGACGAGATCAAGGATGTAAGCAAGATACATGAAATATAATCGCGCTCCCACCTTTCCCCTGGTTTTGTCCCATCTACTTTTTTGATCCACTGTTCCACAGGCTCGAAGTCGCCGCCGTACAGGCTCACCGATACGGGTTTGTCCACTTCGTTCCGAATGGCCCCTGTGAGCTCATACAAGCCAGTACGCGGGTCGAGCCGTCTCACGGTGGTTAGATGGGGCTCCCATTCGGGTGTTTGGATATCGTAGTAGATGACATCGGTTGCATTCGACACGGTTGTGTTGACCAGACAGGCCGTTGTGAAGGTGAGCTTCTGAGACATGTCAGCGGTGGTCAGTGGGGATCTTGGTGTCCTTGGTATCCCGTTTTCGCTTCCTGTGGCCAGGTTGAGAGTTGAACGAGTGCAAGGCGGGTCAGGAACAAAAAATAAGGGGAAGATGGGGCTGTGGTGGGACTCACTCGAGTTCAAGGGTGTTATATACACCTGGGATGATATAAAAATGCATCATGATGGGGCAAGTATTCAATGAGGATGTTCACACCGGCAGACGTCGTTTTCCCAGTGCAGCGCCGTTCCCTCTTGACAGTCGTTGGCATTCCTAAGGCCTAACCGATTAGTAGTGGCCACCAGTAGATTGGATTCTGAATACGTGTGTGTTACGAATATGTAAGTATGTGTACGGTGCGCGTACGGGATTGTTGATTCAAGGTAGAGATAGATATGCCAGCACATCTCCAACATGTTTTCAGGCAAGGGGCGATGCAAAGCCTGTCATCCTCACGTCCGCTCTCCCCACATTGCCGGGCGCTTCCAGTATGCTCTCAAAGTCCAAAACTGAGTTCGTGAGTGATGGGTCGCCCGGTGAAAATGAAATCACCGATCCCTGTGTGTCTTGGCGGCGTAACTTTCTCTTTGCGATACGCAAGAACAGCATTTGTGGCGACGCAAACTGATGAAGACACTAAGTATAGTTTGTAAACACATAAAGCTTCGAGGGAACGCACCATCATTAACACGTACACAGGTGAGAAGACGAGTACCATCTCGCTCTCTATCCCAAACGCCACCACATTCGCGGTGCCACTGAGCACAATTGGTATGGCCGTTTGAACGACGAGGGCCACAACGTAGAAATATGGAGACGCGAACTCGGCTCCGAGGGATTCCCTCACTTTCTTTCCATATGACAACATCCGATAGCATATCATGCCAGTCAAAGCCACTCTCTGGAATACCGCGGTCGTGTGATATGCCGTTCCGAGTTGGCCTCCGAGTCGACGCCCGACAAAAATGTTGAGACCGTGAAGTGTGAGGGTGACCCAACAAAATGAGATTCCCAGGGCTAAATCGGTGACGAGGTGAATGAGCGTCATGATCAGTAATAGAACAATATTCACAGAAAGTTATCAGCCACAAGATACAAGGTATAACCATGACGAAACGGCAGCAGTACATCATTCGAATGCGATAAAGCTAGAAGGTGGGGTAAGACCCGATCCACCTCATCCACTAGGTCTTACCATGATCAAATCTGTCATCTGCTGCACAATGACGGTCACCACTCTCCCGAGCAGAATGTATGGGTCCGCCGACGGTCCATTAGCGTACGCGACTGGCCCACCCGGATAGTTTCGATGAAGTAACCACATGCTTTGTCCAAATAGTGCATTAGAAGCCACAAAGATCGTAGCCATGAGAAACATGACAGAGCTGATGGTTGCGTAAAAGACGATAAAGTGGCGAGGCAGTCTTCTTCGATCCGAGAAGATAGCATGTATGGTTTGAAAATAAAGCACTATCTCGACGCCTGATCCGCCGCAAAACCCGTGAGACGGCCATCACACAGTCGTGCAAATTTTGAACGCACCATACATAACATTTTCCAGGCTGATTCCTACGTAGAACAAGCCGCCAGAGAGAAGCGTTTCGTCGAAGCTACTCGAACCACATGACATGATTCAAGGGAAGTTTGTGGCAGTTGGGACCCTTTCGATTTCATTTCTGTCAACAACTGTCATCCGTGGTCCAATTTGAATTACGGCTCGAGCCAAGCCCCTCTACCTAGTACAGTTGACTATCTCATAACGCATAGTAGTATGCATTATGAGATAACTACCAAATCCTGATGGTTGGTGACGAGAGTGTAGGAAAATTACTCGATGCATTATGAGATTTTTTATGCATTATGAGATAGCCAACTGTACCTACATGCACTCGCTTCTTGCCGACGTCTCTGGGGAAATGTATCTGGTGACAGCCTCTCCCCCACGTGATAACATGGACGAGTCCGTTGAACCACTGCTTGCCTGGTTCGAGAATCGATCAAGACCCAATTGGAGAAGCTCTCCGAGACTTCTAAATTCTAATTTGGTGCTTCAGTCGCCACCAGCACCGTATCAAATCGTCATCAATCTTAAGTTTGAGACGGAGCGAGGGGAATATGGCCCGTGAGTAGTCGCACAGCCACAACACTCCCGTTCTGCCCGTACTACCAATTGCCCGCCTTACCCGCTGCGTAGTCTGCTGGCCCCCTCAAATACCATCCCATAGTTACTTCCAGTGACTTCAGACACGCGAGCACCCTCTGCGGTGTCGTACATCGGCATAGCGTGGTGTACCCTGGAGGGCCCCAGGCGGCAAGGGTCCCACTCTGTAAGTACAAATGTTCCTGATCACACAACAAACGAAACAACTTCACCTATGTTGGACTGGCATGTCACGAGCTGGCCGAATCACTCGGCCACCACCGCATGCTTTGATCTTCCCAAGGAGAAGCCTGGGAATGGGCAGCGATCTGTGAGTTTGCATCTTTTTTGATGCTGGCAGACGGTGACTCAACCGTAATTTCACACTAGCAGCATTGGCGGATTCCGCAAGGGTTGATTTCGATCGAGAATTCACCATTTACTTTGTATTTTCCGAGCCCTTTGGTACAGTGCGTTGGGCTAAGTATGCACCAAGTCGACAGTGTATTGTCGCCATTTCTCCACATCATTGGATTTCGACTGAGGCCGCCCAGGTTATGGTGTTCAAGTTAGGGATCACACCCATCTCACGTTTCCTGTAATTACTGGTGCGTACTTCCATATTCCATCAAGATGCCACAGGACAACGCCAAATTACATCTTTGATGCAGGTTTGATGATGCCATCGCAGCCATACGATGGTCTATGGTTCTTATTCCTCTACCGGCGTCAGTTCATATGTGCAGGCCCTTCCAACCCCGGTTTGTCCAACATTTGTCATCCCATTCGCAGTGTCTTCCACTCTAGGATCATGTCTTCCGTTTTGCAGTCCGCTGTTGCATCTATCAAGATGAACTATCTGTCACGTATGCTCGTTATCAATGGGGCATTTTGTTCTTCAATCTTACTATACATCCTAGTTGCAATCCTCACAGCTGGATTCCGAATGGACCTGATAGATCGGTACGTGGATATGTTAAACCATAGAGGATGAAACAATGGTTCATGTGATGGCCAGTGCTGAAACCATGGTGGCTACCTTTCCCTCTTTCTGCTTATGCGTTCCAGCACATCAATCCAGTTAAACATGATCCCTTGGATCCTCGTTACCTACCCTGTGCCACTCATTCTCATCATTGTCCTCCATTATTTCCACCCATCCTGTCATCTGCAGGCTCGATACGAATACACTCAACTTGAAGATGTCGAGTACAATCCCCCGACAGTGATGACGCATGCAAAAATTGAATAGTTGTACCAGTGTACCTCACGTAACAGACGTCTCATACTAGACGTGACCTATGGCGCTAAGTATTATGATGACCCTCAGTACGTTAACTGTCAGCGTTTGTTTTCGTGAATTGCCAGTATTTTTGAATGCTGATTTTGACATGGCATCGTCGGACTGCCTCGACAAAACACTCATGGCATCACAGTGTCAAGCATAGAAACGTATTATATCATCTGCTGTGCCATTTACCTACTTTGGTCTAGTATGACACGTGTCGGCCGGATCACTCAACCATGGACGGCAGGCTTTGATCTTCCCAAGAAGAAGCCTGGAAATGGGCGGTCATCAGTAATGTGCCGCATCATTTTGATCTGTAACGTTCCATTATTTCTTGATACTACCCCTACTGTCAGAGTGACTCGACAATTTCACACTAGCAGGACTGCTCGGGTTTTAGAAAGGATGATTACGATCAACTGTTCGCTGTTTTCCGCGCCCATTGATGTGATATCGTGTGTAGTAACATTGCACCAAGTCGACAGTATATCATTACATTTTTCTCTACTTGTGGTGTACGGCGAGTGGCGCTATCATTTTCTTCTATCAGAATGCCACGAGGCAATACCCAATTATATCCTCGATAAGGTTCAATCGTCAGCATCGGTTTATATGTGCAGGGTCTTCCAGCCTTGGTTTGTCCAACATCATCTTCTCATTCGTCGTCCCATTTACCATAGTTTCTATCCAGGATCATGTCTTCCACCCTGCAGTCTGCTGTCGCATCCATCAAGATAGACAACTATGTGTCGCGTGCGCTCGTTGTCAGTGGCGGTTTTGTTCATCAATCTTACTATGCATCTTAGTTGCAATCCTTACAGCCATTGGATATGACTACAGTAAGTGATGTACACCCCTGCATCTACATCGAATGAGCTTGTTGACAATGTTGTCAGTCCTCACATTTTCAGATGAGGTGTGTCCCGTATATCTTCACAACTATCTCACCAGTTCTCAATCTCCGCAGATAGAATATATCTGGGTTGGTACCGGAAATTCTCTGCCTTGAGGTTTTGTGTATGGTGAGATTTCTATAGAACCGGCCTTGGACCTGGATCTCCTCGTTATTCGTCCTTGTATGATCTTAACTATCTGCGTGATACCACACTGGTCATGTTAACCATCTCCACTTCCAGGCTCGCTATTTTGGCTTGTGTGCGGTAATGTATGCCAATTCTCACCGCAACAAATGTCATCTGATTCCTTGGTTGTTCACTAGACTTGACAACTTATGTGTGTTCGAAGCCTTTCTTGCATCCCTTGTTGAACTGACCCAGCGTGATCAAAGTGGGAAGTTCATTCATGCCTGGCCCTACAAAGGTAATTCCTTGTATCTTTGATGAGAGTATTCAGTTCTAACTACTCTTAGATGTATGTGCCTATCTTCATCCGAATTTTTCATTCATCACCTATCTTTCTGAACCATCAATTTTATTTAATAGCTGTGAGTCCATTTATTCGGTATTTTCAATGTTCGTGTATGCTCAAGGACACCATGTAGGCAGAATTGCTGAGATTTCTACTCAATGGGCTTTCACTATTTTTATGGCTGCTGCAGAATGTAAGAATTCATTTCACCTCAGTCGAGATCTATCTCACAGGTGGGGAAGCAATGATGATACTCCGTGTGTGGGCAATGTATAATCAATCTAAGCTCGTCTTTGGAATTCTTCTCGCATTATACATCATTGAAACCATCATAAACATAGTCATGTCTGTCTTATTCAGCATCCAGTACACCTCAGGCTCTGGTATGTGATATACGTCTTTATTTCATCCGCCGTAGTAAATCATGTGCTATTCTCTCATTCTATAGTTGCCACCACTCGCGTACTTGATTTCTCCTATTGTGTGGTGCAACCTGTCGACAGCGTTTGGGACAACATCGAGGATGGTACTCAGATCACTCTTGGTACAGTGATGTGTCTGCTCGTCGTCATCAGATTTATCAATGAAGCACTTCAAATTCACAGAGATGGAACACGATTCCACCTGAATCCTTACATGAAGCTTCTTATACGAGAAGGAACAGTCTACTTTCTCGTGTATGTCTTGTCCCATCTTTCCTTCCATCTTCATTGACTAATACCGAATCTTAGCATTTTCCTCATGTCGTTCATCATTATACTGTTCAACGCATCATTGATTTCATGGGAAGGATGGTGGGAGCTGTTGAACTTGGTTGAATGGATACCTGCAACCACTCATCCCCCGATTCACCTTGAACTTGCGTGCCCTCTATGCACGTAATCTTCGAGGCAGACGTGGAAGTGACATCGACTCTGCATTCGGTTTGCTATCGGGATCTGACCATAGCAATGTTGGGAATACAATCCTGTTTGCTGATGCTGGGGAGAATGAGGGAGATGTGCAGGGAGGGGGCTCAGCAGCGCATGAGGAAATAGAATTGGTCGAGAGGACTCCCGAAGAAGCTCAGGCTCGCTATGCGGGTTCTAGTAATGTGTGATATGTACCATCCGATCAGCTTGTCAGTCCACCGTATTGCTATGATTTATCCCTCAGCATTACAAGAAATGTATTGATTATCATGACGAAAGTCTCCCCCCATGTGACTCACAAGTATTTAGGCATGGGCCAATCATACCCTACGGTGCACGGTTTGAATATATGGAACGACTGCGGCCAGCTGCCGGTCAGGGTCTCCAGGAGGGGTCATTTAAAAGCAAAATCAGAAGTGCTAAAATTTGATTGTGGTTCGATGGACCGCCAAGACGATCCTACGACATGCTCGTTGGAATCAAGAACTTACGCCTCCGACCAACTCGACGAGGTTGAAGAAGAACCACCCGCCAAGAAGCGTAAAGGAAAAGGTAAGGGCACTGCTGCCGCAAAATCCAGGGCTAAGAAAAAGGCGAAAGAGTACGGCGACTATGAAGGATCGTCAGAAGACGAGTATACAGCCAGGAGCTTGTGGCCCATGGGTGGAAATAGCGGGCCGAAACCGCCCGTAGGGAGCTTTGAGAACTGTGTCTGGTGCGAAAAGCAATTCACAGTGGTAACGGTGTTTTCAACGAGACTGAAGACTATTCTGATCATTGTCTTTTCTTTGTAGACGAAATATACAATGGCAGCGAACCCACCGCCTGGTTATCTCTGCACCCCGTGTACGAAAGCATCCGGTGTTGATCCATAAGAAGCTCGCTACTGCGAAAAACAGAAAACCGGCCGAGAAGCGCGAAGTAATCAAATTTGAAGAGCGCCGTGTTCAGACGCTGGCTGCTACGTGCATCGAGGTGACCGTCCGACATGATTCTGATTTATTGGTAATATCTTGTTGATATACAGCTTATTGGAAATATATCGATGACGTAGAAGCACTTGGCGATATCGGTACTGTCAACATGGTGAATAATGCTTGTTTTCAACCGCTTATATGAGAAATAGAGCCCCACTAAATGCTCAGTTATTTTACGATGTGCAGAACGAGAGACTTCGGTTCTATGATGCTACTAGTAAGCGCACCGTCCCTTTACCCGCTCTTCCATGCTCAGATCCAGCTACAGACTTGGGTCCTCCTGCCCTGACGATGCTCGCGAGCCTCAATCCTAATTTAACCCACTTACACCTTGACTATTGTGGTCGTCTCACCTGTCCAGTCATTACCGTGTATTCCAAGTCGTTCCCGCATCTTACGTACCTAAGGCTCCTTGGACCGTTCCTGGTACGCGCGGAACTATGGATCGCGTTCTTCAAGGCCAAACTCAAATTGCGGTCATTCCGGATAACTCAGAGCCCTCGTTTTGACCTCGAGTGTATGAAATCTCTCGCAAAACATTGCACCAGAGACTCGAGGAGCTACAGCTAATGGAGGTCGGACTTTTGAGTGATACCTTTGTGGAAGCGATCTGTAGGTTACCGCTTTTGAAACTACTCGACCTCTTGTATCCCGGAGCTGACATTTCAAAAGACGGCTGGCTTGAGGTCCTGGAAAGACATGGTCCTACGTTGGAGACCTTCGATCCATCTTGGCACTATGAGTTCACCGACTTGGCGCTGGAAAACGGATTGCGAAAACACGCCCGCACCGTGTCAGAGCTCCGACTGGAAGGCCTCTCAGGTTTGTCGGACGAGGGTGTCGCCAACTTCTTCGAGAATTGGGACAAGCCGTTTGTCGCGACCGATACGGAGGATGATGAGTGTAAAATAGAGGTTGACGATTCTGAGTTGTTTACGCCAAATCCCCCGCTGCACATCGTATCTCTAGCACGCAACTGCGCGCTCTCGACTGCAACCTTCACAGCACTCCTCGCACACTCAGCGTCCTCTCTTGTATCCCTCGACTTGAACGGCCTTGATCCGATCTCCCAAGAGGCCTTCGGGAGACTTAAGGACGTCGTCGATGTGCGTTGGCTGGATATGAGCTGGTGCCGTGAGCTAAATGATGTTATTATACAGGACGTTCTGTCAAGCGCGTCGAAATTGGATGAGTGGGAGTGTGGGGATGTAATCGTATCAAGGGGACTGGATGGGCTGTCAAGGTGTGTCGCCTCCTTTTTGTGCTGTTGTCAATCTGGTTGTCATTTTCTTTGCAGAGAGGGCTGAAGGTCTACGGAGTTGAGCCAAACGCGGGGTCGTAAGATTCATGTGATTGGGGTGTATTTGGTGGATCGCATGGTGTCTCTGCATACTTGTGGTGTCGTTGGTACAGTGTACCTTGTGTAATAGGGGATCGAGAGTAGATCAGATCATCCTAATAAAATGTGTCGGAAGACGTGGGTAGACGTCTACAAATACTTAGCCTTTGATGATCGTATTTGCTCTTCCACCAGGTGTACGCCATATCATCTTCATTGAAACCTCTCTGCAGCCCAGGAACAACAGAAATCTGTGGACAGCGTCAATGCTGATCAATATGTGGAGTTGTGGACATTGTGGAGTCGGAGCGGATGAAGATGTGACGCGTGACGCATAACCGATTGGCGAAGCTGAGAGACTTGCCTTTCGCGGTAAACAATAGATAACGGTGCTGTCACTGGCACGGTGGACAACATGCTGTGGTTATGATATAAAAGAGGCGCATCAATCCGATACAACTTCAACTCGACCATCATCCCAATGCCCCTCGAAACTGTCCCAGACGACTTTGATGATGCTACTCACAAAAAACTCGACAGTCTGGTGAATGCGCAAACGGACGACTACCCGCCGGGCCCACTCATCTCAGCACTGCAGCATAGCCTCCTCGAAATAATCACTACCTACTCGGAGGGAAAAATGGAGTCTCTCACAGTGGTCGAAGCCAAAAATTTGATAAAAACTCACGAGGAATTGCAAAGCATGCTCTCATCCGCATGGGAGCGCAAATCGTATCGCGAGATTCGTAATCTAGGTGTGTCTCTGTGATCTCTGTCCATCTCTAGCAACTTACCGAGCGTCCCTCAGCCATTCTCAGGCCATTTCCTAGAGAATCCAAAGAACCTAAAAAATCTGAGGAGATAGATTCCAAAGGTTAGTACTTCCCACCACGCCCGTCTACCCAGGATCCCAGACTGATTATTTCGCTAGAGCTATATCAAAGCTTGTCAGAATCCTTTCGAGCAAAATACATCGGCGCGGCTGTCAATGGCTTCTACGAGTATTTGATGCACAATGAGAAGCTATTCCGGGTCAGAGAAGGACCCCCACATTACGCCAAATTCTGTTCCATCGTCCAGAGCTCAGGAACAGGCAAAACAAGGCTGCTAACGGAGGTACTCATTCGTTTCTTTATGATGTCCAGCCACTCGACTAGTTTTCAGTTGTGCAAGAAAGATGTTATAGTGATTTACATGAACCTTCGCGCTAAGGACGACGAACGGAGCTTCCCCCTTCGGGACCCGATCCCATCAAAGATATTGACTGGGAAATTTCCCAGGAAGAGCGCGTATACAACAAACTGCTATTCTTTCTTTATTGCTCTTTTCGACACCGTCGGCGAGTATCTGACGACAATTCGTGATACTACCCCAAATGCCAAAGCAGCGATCATGAAATGGGCCAACGATATGTGCGACATGAGCAATCCTCCCAGGACAAATGTCAGGGAAACATTCTTTTCGAAACTAAACAAGAAATATCATAAGGTATGCAAATGTTGTTTTGTCCCTCGTGTCTGAGTTGACTGTCGTGCATAGATTCGTGAAGAACTTCTCCAGGCCGCCAAAGAACACGAGAGGGAAGCGGCGCAGGCTGCGTCGTCCGCGGAAAATGGTAAGGGCGACGCCACTGTTACAGACGCATCAGTGGATGAAACCACGAAGGGTATGAAGGAGCTCTCCCTTTCAGGTAGATATCTGGGCCAAGTTGGCACGAGCCATTACTAAATAGTTTCAAGGACAACCAAAACCTGAAGAAAAATCGGAACCAAAACAGTATGCTGACATTAGTCTCATCCGACCTCTCCGCAAATCCTACACGAACATGGCTGCCTCTCTCGACCTTATATTTGGTGAATACATTTACGAGCCGAAGTTGGTAATTGCAATCGACGAAGCACACCCCCTTACCTCGAAACACGAGGAATATCGACCGGCGGATGTGTTTTGCAGAGTCGTGAAGGAGTATTCGGACTGTGATGATGGGAAACATGCGGTTTGGGTTGTCTTCGCCTCAACAACTTCCAAGGTCGCTGATTTCTCGGCACCCAATAAGATCCGTCAGTGAATCGATTCCTTGCTTACTTCCTCTGACTGATGTATATGTCAGATAATTCGGACCGCGTTGCTATCAAAGGCGAGAAGTTATTCCCACCTTACACTCAACTCGGTTGGGACCAGAATGCTCCCGGACTTGGCGAAATGCACGCTGAGCATGCCTCCCGGGCAGAACATATTGTGGGCTACGGAAGACCATTGTACCTTTTTCTTCCTTCACTCCTGCCTCTGACTAATCATGTTATTATCCACAGATGGACATCGCTCAAATCTGCGCTCGAATTTCCAGACAAAGTGCTGGATATCGCATCCACGAAATTATGCGGTGCCAATACGTTCGACCCAGCAATGACACACCAGATCATTGCTGTATTCGGACAACGTTTTGGATTGAAAATCGCCCTCGGACACCCGGATTCGATCCAGCATTTGGAAGACGGCGTAGCGAGTCACCTACTCATATGCCTTGCAACGACGTTGGATCGAAGCTGGAGATTCACAGATTATCCCTCCGAACCGTTCTTGTCGTGCGTGGCAGCAGACCATCTGCACCGAATCCCAAAAAAGCTGGATGATTCTTTGGATGCATTGCTGAAAGTAGTTAATGCAGGCATGATCGACATGGGTCAGCGCGGCGAACTTGCGAGCCGATTGCTGTGGCTCTTGGCCAAGGATTTGTTCATCCGCACTCGGAAGAGAGAGAACACCGTGTCGACGTGGGAGGAGCATCTGATCGACTGTGAAATGATCCCCCTCGTGGATTGGCT